>PVLD010002747.1:0-135164 GCA_004027595.1 Dinomys branickii | reverse complement strand
GTGGTTTGAAGTTTACATTGTTTGCAAACATAATAGCTACCCCTGCTTTTTTCTGGGGACCTGTTGCATGGAGAATTTTCTTCCAACCTTTAACTTTCAATCTGTGGATTTCCTTTTGAGTAAAATGTGTTTCCTGTATACAGCATATCGTTGGATTGTGTTCCTTAATCCACTCTTCCAATCTTTTCCTTTTGATTTTTGAATTGAGGCCATTTACATTAATGGTTATAAGTTGGCTTATTGTAGTCATGTTATTTACTTGTTGTTTTCCTTCTTTTGCTGACAGTTTACTTGCTCGTTCTGTTTAGGGAGTTATTTCTAATGTTGTTCTTGGAATTGTGGTCTCTTTTTTCTCTGTCTAGAATATCTTTCAGTGCTGTTTGCAATGCTGGTTTGGCACTCATGAAGTTCTTCAGTTGTTCTTTGTCGTGGAAATATTTTATTTTTCCATTGAATATGCGGGATAGTTTTGCAGGATACATCAGTCTGTGTTGGAAGTTGTTTTGTCTCAGAATCTGTAATACCTCGCTCCAAGCTCTTCTTGATTTCGTGGTTTCCGTTGAGAAATCTGCTGTGATTCTGATGGGCTTTCCTTTATAGGTGATCTGTTTCATTTCTCTAGCAGCTTTTAATATTGTGTTGTTTTGCTGGATATCTGGGATCTTGACTATTATATGTCTGTGTGTGTTTTTCTTTGGGTTATGGATCGTTGGGGTTCTATATGCCTCGCTTAACTGAACTTCAGTATCTTTTACCTTGTTTGGGAAATTTTCTGCTATTATTTCAGCAAATATTCTTTTTATATCATTTGTGTGGTCTCCTGCTGTTTCACTCACTCCTATTAGTCGAATATTATTACGTTTTGCCTCATCTTGGAGCTTTTGGATTGATTTTTCTTGTGTCTTTGATGATATCGTGAGATCCTTCCTTTCACACTCATAAGCTGCCATGCTGTCTTCAAGTTCCAAAATTCTATCTTTGGTTTCATTTAAGCAGTTTTGCATGCTTTCAGTGTAAGTTTTCAAATCCTGGCATTCTCTTTGGACCTGTTTCATTCTTTGGAATTCATTCCTAAATTGTTCTTGTAACGTTTCCACTTGTTTCCTGTTTTCTTCTAGTCTTTTATCTCTTTCTTCTCTATGTGTACAGAACATTTCTTCCATTATTATTTTCAGTTCGTTTTTTGTCTGAGAGATCATTGCAGGTATGTGGCTTATTTCTGCTTTAAGCTCTTTTAGGGCCTGTTGGAGTTGCTTCATTTCGGATGCAATCGTTTCATAACTTGCAGGTATGTGATTTCCTGGTTCCCCTCTATCCTCGCATTCAGAACTTGTTCTGTGTGGGGTTGAGTTTTGAGATTGCATTTTGTTCCTCTGTTTTCCCATTTTTGGGTATCAGATTCAAAATGTTGAGCAATAAATTCCCCAGGCAGTTCAGCAGGCACAGGTCTGCTGCAGAGGCTGCTCCAATGACTCCTTCTCTTTGGGAGAATGTCCCTTAAGCTGTCTGCTGAGATTTCCACTTCTACTCCCTACCCCATGACCTAGCTGGGGCCCATAAACAGCTTGCTGCCCCAGGGACCTTGCAGGCAGGGGGCCGCTCAGGTGTTCCTCCCTGGGTGGAGCTCCTCCCCCACTCAAAAATCACATCGGGGCGC
This sequence comes from Dinomys branickii, assembly GCA_004027595.1. Classification (NCBI taxonomy): domain Eukaryota; kingdom Metazoa; phylum Chordata; class Mammalia; order Rodentia; family Dinomyidae; genus Dinomys; species Dinomys branickii. Next base: position 133,507 of record PVLD010002747.1, on the reverse strand, counting down.
CCTGCCAGCTCTTCCAACCCGGGGACCATGCAGTCAGTAGAGCTGCTTGGATGTCCCTCGCTGGGCGGAGCTTCTCCCCGACTTAAAAAACCAGTCAGGGTGCCCAATCAACTCACCCTGGGATCGTGCAGGCAGGAATGCCGCTCAGATGTATCTTCCTTGGTCGAGCTTCTTCCCGAATCAGAATCCTGCTGCGGTGCTCACTCGGCTCACCCTTTCTGAGATCCGTGCCGGCAGGAGATCCTGGCGCTCCCTGGTGCTTCTTCGCCTCCTCAGCGTTCTCCCAGGAACCGCCGACCGCAGCTGCCGCAGTTCCCGCTCTCCGGCCGAGGATGGCACCGGCTGCGGGGGCGGGGCTCTGAGCGGGATCCCGGACCGCTACCCAGATTGGTTCAGTCTGCCCAAGGAGCACGTTCTCCGAGTTTGCTCTGCTCCACCGCCTCCAAAAATTCCTGGCCACAGCCACCTGTGAGCCGTTCGGGTTCAGGAGCTGGGAGGGTCTGTCCTGCCGCGATCGCTCTCGGTTGTTCGCGGACTCAGCCGAGCCGTGGCCCGCGAAGCGCTGATCGCTTTGGGTGCCCAGCTCTCAGGATCTGCCCACTTCTCCCGCAGCATATCCAGCCGGCCCTTTAGTGCTCAGGCCGTGGAGAGCAACACGATCAGTTGGAATTTCGCAGCCACGGACCCGGCACCCACGCACAAAGGATCGGTCTCTGGGAGAGTTTCCCTCTGCCGCTCACCTGGTCGCCATCTTCCCGGAAGTCTGAAGTAGTCCTTGATAACCTGCAAATTCTTTTGAACAGGAAGTTTTCTAAGACTCAAACAGTTAAGCATATTACACACAGAAGTCTTTTCAGGTGAAGTAAGGAACTCTGATAAAAAGTCAAGAGCCTTCAGGAAGGAGGACCTATGATCCATGCAGCACCACAGTACAGATATTCAAAACTGGTGATCAGAGCCAGAGTCTGTGCAAAGAACAGTACTGATTTTAAAACTCTAGGGTATTTACTGTCTGCTCAGGGAAATTCACTAACTTTTGCATACCAATGACTGATATGTACCTTCCATTTTCCCATGTGTACATAAATGAAAAATTGATTACTATTGCTTTCTTATTTTTCATTGGAATATACTGGATACATTGTGTCCCGCAGTTTTTAAAAAATTTTTCTAGATCAAGCAGAATGACATCTTAACTGACACAGAAATTAGCTTATCTTTTGCAAAAAGCTTCCAATTTGAGTTCCAAATAGACACTGGAACTTCTGGCTCATGGTGTCTCATTTGCAGTGAGGGTGAGTAGATTCTCATTGTGTGAGGCTGAACAAACTGATTGCTTGGAGAAATGAAGGGCTGTCACGCCACAGTACTCTTCCAAACTATCCAGTTCAGTTTTCCCCCAAAAGTTTACTTTGTTTTTCCCTTTGAAGACTTACAAGAATATATTCTATATAATTCAAATTCTGTGAATTTTGAAACAGACAAAGCTAGAATAATGTTTGGCATGAGTTTACACAACTAAAGAAAATGTAGGACAAGATTAACATGGTAATGAGCTTTGTTTGAGTGGCAATGGACAGCAGGTAATGAGGAAGGGATGTGGGAAAGGCTGCTCAGATTCTACTGTGTGGTGCAAATGTTGGTGTCGAATGTTTGTGTTTAGTGATAAGTTTTGAGAGCTATGTATTTAGATATAACTTGAAAAAGTGACTACAAATAACAAAGGAGAAATCACTGTATTGTTATACTTTAATATCTTATTATGCTGATAAATCCTATTATCCTATGCAAGAACAAAGATATAATTGACTCTCCAGTATTAAATAACAGTAATGCCAAACATCTCACCTGATTTTAAAATTACTAGTTATATTCAAATATATTTTTCCCCTTTAGAGATTGTTTTGTGGTGCTAAAATGGATATTATAAATAAAATTTATATAGCACCATGTTCTCAGTCAGGCTCTCATGGGATATGACCAATCATTTTGAGCTATTAAATGAAGAAAAGGTCGCCATTTGTTTTCCACTATTGATTAGGAGAAATCGATAAGGTAATTTTTTGTAAACAAATAATTTTACCCCAACAAAACTCACAGAAAGTTATTTATATCTTCATGCCATTAACACCCATTAGTTAATGAAAAACTTTGTCATGGTGAACTTGACCATTCATGAGTTTCTGTTAAATTAGTCATTGAAAGTGTTCTTCAGTGAACTAAAATCAAATGAACAAACCCCTGCTTCTAAGATGAATCCTATCACTTTTTCTCACGTTTAATGTTGCCAACTTGGAACACAGCATATACTTCCACTTTTAGCTTCTGGCATGAACCCGAACACACTTTGTGCATTCAGCAGGAATTCGCCTCACTTGCTCTCTGCGCACACTGACTGCGAAGCAGGCTGGGCTTCTTCATGCCGTTCACATTCATGCAGGCCTGTAACACACTGTGACCACATCTATACATTGGTGCTCTCTCACTCTCTCCTTCTCCACCCCTTATTCTGCTTAATGAGATTGATTTCATTACTGACCTGTGGCCACTCTTTACCCACCCTATAAATTTTTGTTTAAGTTTTATATATCCTCCCTATAAATTCCCATTTCTATTTATTTGTTATGTATACCATATAAATCTACCTGTTATTTCCATGTTGAAAATGGCAATAGAATATGTTTCCTCTCATTCACTTTGAAAATTAGATTGTCTTCATGAAAATTAAATGATTGAAGATTTTATTTATAATGATGTTTATATTATAAAAAGCTGAAATGATTTCTTAAGATGGGTTCTTGGGTGTAAAAATAAATCTTCTGACAAACTTTCAATATCTGCTCATCACTCATTCGTGAGAATCAGCTCCATTTCATGTGGGTTTTTTTTCCTCATCCTGGAATAGGGCACGTTATAGAGCATAAAAAAAAATGCTGCTCTCATGATACTTCAGTGAAAAGGTAAGAAAATGAAAGGAATAAGGACGTGCATGAGTAGAGTGTGTCAGGTATTGGTGGACATAATTGAAAAAATATGATGTAGAATTTTGAGGGGAGAGTTTCAAATTTCAATAGTGAAGCCCTCTCTGAGTTGACATTTGAGTAAGGTCCTGAGGAAGATAAAGGTAAAATCCATGCAAATGTGCGGAAAAGAATTTTCTAGGCAGAGGCAAAGGGAATAGTCATGTAAAACATATTGGAGCAGCAACTATGGCTGTGATGGCTGTGATTTTGGGGCATAGCTGGGGAACAGACTAGCTAAAAAAAGGAGAAAGAATAGAAGAAATTAGTAATGCATGTAAACCAAGAAAGCAGCCCTCTACAAGCCTGGAAAAGAGCCCCTGTCAGCTGCTGCATCTCTCAGGATCTCAATCTTAGACCTCACAATGAGAATAAATTACTTCTGCTTAAGAAACCTAGTATGTGGCATTCAGCAACAGCACTTTACATGGACTAAGACAATGGCTTTGGCTGGTTTTGAGTGGGAAATTGACTTCACTTGGCTTAGTTTAATACAACTGAATTCCTTTTGTGCTGAGAAAAGACCAGAGACGCCAAGTGCCCAAGCAGGGAAATTTGAGGTGGTGGTGGGCTACAACAGTGTGATAGGAGTGAAGGTAGTGAACAGTAGTTGGATCTTAAACATAATTTTGAAATATTATTGGCAGCATTCATTGAGGACCCACTGTGGAGCATTAGAGCAGGAAAAGGATGAAAGAGTAACTCAAAGTTTCTTTGCAAATGTCATTGGAAAATAGTCAGAGACACCGACAGAGTGCTTGAAACAGCCTTCACAAAAAGACTGCACATTGCCTAATTGTATGGGCTTCATGTAACCAGCACAATGAGCGGCCTAATTCAAACATGGTACAAAATGATTAAAGACAAATAGGTTAAGGTACTAATAGACTAAGTTACTGGAAAGATGATCCACATCAACTTGAAAGTATGAAGTAGAAAGGGAGGTGTTATGGTTGATACATTGTGTCAACTTGGGGAATCTGGAGGTTTAACTGAGTGATTCAGCAGGAAGCCAGAGTGCCTACTTTGTACACATCCTGAGCCTGTGGAAGAGGAGGGCATGGAGATCGTGTGAGAGCTACACGCCCCCTGGGGGTAGGCTGTTTACAATGTAAGGGAAGAGAAGAGGCTGCTTGCAGCCATTCCTCCCTTTTGCTGGTTGTTTTGCTGTGCTCTGCTGCCATGAACAGTTTGCCCTCTGCCATGTGCCACTCTGCCTCTGAACCAACCAAGTATGGACTGAAACCTCCACAAACTGTAAGCAAAATAAATCTTTCTTTTCTTCATTTTGGGTGTTGGGTATTTTGTCTCAGCAATGAGAGAAAAGTAACCAAGACAGGAGGGATTTCAGAGAGAGTGAGGGTGTACCAGGAAGTAAAATCTTTCAGGAAGAGAAAATATCCCTCAAACTAGAACCTCATTCCAACAAGGTAGCATAGTAAGTACTATAATCAGATGGATACGTTTCAAAGCTAGCAATATTGGGCCAATGACATCATGGAAGAGGCAAAAAAGAAGGTAAAGAAAACTGATGCCTGTCCATGTCTGAGGCAAGAGGGATGTGGGAGAAAGATGCACACTGTGACTTACTGGAAAGCACAGTAGGGAAGAACTGAGGAAAGTGAAGCAGACGTGAGGAGAAAGTCAGGCATTCTGCATCACGCTAAGGTGCAGGGAAGGGTCTGAGAAGCTGTGACGGAGGGACACAGTGGCCAGGAAGGGGGCGTGCACTGTTAGTGTACAGTATGAGTGAGGAAGGTGTCCTGGAAGACCCTGATGGCTTGGGGCTACTGCTGTGCATGAGTGTTCCCTCAAAGGTCTCCAGACCTCATCAGGGAACAGGAGGCTAGGCAGACGTACCTTCGTGCTTTTCCCCTTTCTCTTCCTCTTGGGATTACCAATCAACAAAAGTACATTTTTCCTGCAAACACTGGGTCCCTATCCCCTTCTAGCCGTGGAACAGTAGCTAATTAACAAAACCATGCATTAGTTTCACAATTTTGAAAGGTTCCAGAGACTTGATGTTGAGAGGCAATGAAAGACAGAGAAAATCGCTGCTGTCATTTAAGAGCTTACATTTTAATTGGGGTGGTGGTGGTGATGGGTGTGGCTGATATAAATATTTAAATAAAAGGGAAATGACAGTGCAGAATGAAAGTGAGCGACGGAGTAAGTGATATTGGACGACAGAGTCTGGAGGAGACGCCAGTTTTGGGTGGAGAGGCCCAGGGCGGGCGGAGGAGGTCCTCTGAAGAGCTTACTTAGCGGAGGAGGCCTGATGAGACATGTGAGATCCTCATCAAGGTTACAGCAGACGAAGTGGTCAGGGCAGAACTTCCAAGGCAACAGACCAAAAACGAATGTGATGGGAAGTGATGGTTTTGGGGTCAGAAAGCACTCAGGTTCTGTAATTCATGATTTTCTGTCCTTTGCGCCCTTGGCATTTGGAGTTTGCTGTGCATTACGAGAAGCTTATCTGTACCCCAGATCTCTGTCCGCAGGATCTCTACTAGTACATTTTTTTCCAGTACAATCAAAACTGCTTGCAGACCCTGTGAAATATCCTTGGGGAGGAGAGAAATGGGGTTAAGACTGCTTCCTATTACAAACCCTTGCTGTAGAACATCATCAACTAGGCTACAGAAATTTACTAAGAAACCACGGGTTGGGTTGTGCAGAGAAAAAATAAATCTCATAAATTTGTCTAAGATTAATCACAAGAGGGGGGTACTTGGGTTCGGATCTTCAGTGTCCATCAGAAGTTAAAGCGCTAAGGCAAAGTCACATACTTGGAGCTTTTTGCAGAGGAGACTGGTGGGAGATCTTCCCGTCTTTGGGAATGTACCCTTAAAGATCGTATTGGGACAATGTGCCTTTCTATTTCTTTTACTTTTGCATCTCTGGTGATTAATCAACTGAATAGTCAACTGGAGTGGGAGTGGCCAAATGGATCAAATGAGCATAGTTCTGAGCATGGGAGACCCACTTTAGGGAGGACTGCTGTCAGAACAGCATGAGAGGAGGACGCGAGGGAAGGACTGCAGTCAATCGGAAGAGCTTTACTGTGGCTGACTTTCCTTAGGGGAGCGTTAGCTCTTATCTTCAGAGGAGCGTTGTCTTCACCTTCCCCACAACTGCTGCTATTCTCTCAGGAGAAGCTCTGGCTTTCCCTTTGCCTTGGGCATCGTCTCCTGGATTTCAGCTCGGATTTTCCAGCTTGCAGCACTGGCCTTTCAGCCTGCTGGGCAGACCTTTCAGCTTCTAGTGCAGAATCTTCAAGCTCCCTGCAGATGCCTCAGAGGCCATGTGTTTCATTTGCTTGGGTTTGTAGTTGTCCAGGAGAAGAACTGGCACATGGATTGGATGGTGTTGACCTGCAGTGGCAGAGGAAATGACCATGGGGCACCTGATGAGGAATACTGTAACATCAGCATCAGCAAAGGTGGTGACACTTTGGATCAGTGCACCAAGGGAAAGTGTGGCTCCAAGGCTTTACATTGGCAATAAAGAAACTTTTCCTAAGACACAAAGGTAAAATTTACTAAGAAGAGCAAGGATGAAGGGGAATGGAAGAACTAAGAGACCGGTATAAAATGAGAATTAGAAGTCCAAGTAAATAACAGAATATGCAAGATTGGAACTTAGGGGTTGATGGAACTGGTGATGCATTTTGAGATATCATTCCAGATACGACCTCCACTCAGATTTCAGTTTCTGTGGCTTCCCAAACGAGGTGCCTCAGAGATGCTCAAACAACAGGGTGTCACTGCTCCGAGGTTCAGAGGCCAGAAGTCTGAAATCAAGATATTAGAGAAATAAAATATTTCCAAGACAAAGAACAACTGAAGAACTTCATGAGTGCCAAACCAACATTACAAAAAGCACTAAAAGAAAATCTTGACAAAGAAGAAAATGACCACAATCTCAGGAACAACAATAGAAAGGAAGCTTTAAGCAAAACAACTAAGTAAACAGATAGCAAAAGTAGGAAAGCAACAACAAGTAAATAGTATGACAAGAATAAGCCAACATAGAACAGTTATAACCATTAATGTAAATGGCCTCAGTTCACCAGTCAAAAGAAACACTGGCAGAATGGATTTAGAAACAAAACCCCAAAATATGCTGTATACAGGAAACACACTTTATTCAAAGGGAAAACTACAGACTGAAAGTTAAAGGGTGGAAAACAATTCTCCATGCAACAGGTTCCCAGAAAAAAGCAGGGGTAGCTATTCTGTTTGCAGATATTGTAAACTTCAATCCGAAAACTATCAAAAGAGATAAAGAAGGCCAGTATATACTAGTTAGGGGAAAGCTGCAAGAGGAAGAGATAACAATCCTAAACATTTATGCACCAAATACTGGAGCACCAAATTTTATAAGTGAAATCTTAACAGACATGAAGACCAAATAATTAATAACACTATTGTAATAGGAGACCTAAACACCCCTTGACGCAAAGAGACAGGTCAACTGGACAAAAACTTTGCAAATAACAAAGCTGAACCAAAGGTGCAAACAAATGGACTTAGTAGATGTATACAGTGTTCCACCCTACAACATTAGAATACACATTTTTCTCAGCTGCACATGGGTCTTTCTCTAAAATAGACCACATTCTAGCCCATAGAGCATACCTACATAAATGTAAAAGAATTGAAATTATCCCATGCATATTATCTGACCACAGCACAATGAGATTAGAAATTAATGACAAAGAGAACTCCAAAAACCCCATAAACACTTGGAAATTAGACAACAACCTCCTGAATAACCAATGGGTCTCACAAGAAATTAAAGAAGAAATTAAAAAATACCTACAAACAAATGAAAATGCAAATACAACCTACTGAAATCTGTGGGGTGCAAGAAAGCAGTCCTCAGAGGGAAATTTATAGTGATGAACTCACATATAAAGAAAACAGAAAGAGAGCAAGTAAATAGCCTAATGTTACTCCTCAAACTTCTAGAAAAAGAAGAACAAGCCAAACCAAAACTCAAAGAAGGAGATTATAAAAGTCAGGGCAGAAATTAATGCAACTGAGATGAAGAAAACACTACAAAAAATAAATGAACTAAAGAGTTGGTTCTTCAAAAGAATAAATAAACTTGATAAACCCCTAGCCAACCTTGTCAAAAAAAGAAAGGAAAGAATTCAAATTCAAGCAATAAGGAAGGAAAAGGATGAAATCACTACAGATCCCACAGAAATTCAAAAGATCATTAATACTTACTTTGATAATCTTTACTCCCATAGGATAGAAAACTCAAAAAAAATGGATAGATTCCTAGAAATGTACAAACTACCAAAATTGAACCACGAAGATACAAAAATCCTGAACAACCCAATATCAATAAATGAAACTGAAAACATCATTAAAAACGTACCGACAAAGAAAAGCCCAGGCCCTGATGGATTCACAGCAGAATTCTACAAAACTTTCAGTGAATATTTAACGCCAACACTCCTCAAACTCTTCAATGACATTGAAAAGAAAGCAATTCTCCCTAACTCATTTGTGGAGGCAAGTATTATAGTGATATCAAAACCAGAGAAGGACCCAACTAAGAAAAAGAACTATAGGCCAATCTCCATAATGAACATAGATGCAAAGATACTTAATAAAATACTAGCAAATAGAATGCAGCGAATCATATGGAAAATTATACACCATGACCAGGTTGGATTTATTCCAGGAATGAAGGGATGGTTCAATATTCACAAATCAATTAATGTAATACATCATATCAATAGAGTTAAAGACAAAAACCACATGATCATCTCAATAGATGTGGAAAAAGCTTTTGACAAATTCCAACATGCATTCATGTTAAAAACCCTAGAAAAAAAAGAAATGGATGGACTTTACCTCAATCTGATCAAAGCCATCTGTGACAAACCAACAGCCAACATCATACTAAATGGTCAAAAACTGAAAGCTTTCACTTTAAACTCAGGAACAAGACAAGGGTGTCCACTGTCACTACTCCTATGCAACCTAGTTCTGGTAGTATTAGCCAGAGCAATTAGACAAGATAGAGAAATAAAAGGAATAAGGATAGGAAAGGAAGAAATAAAACTATCACTATTTGCAGATGGCATGGTTCTTCACATGGAAGACCCCAAAAACTCCTCAAGACTCCTGCTATTAATTGATAAATTCAGCAAAGTAGCTGGATACAAAGTCAACACCCAAAAATCAATAGCATTCCTATATACAAACAACAAACAGACTGAAAGCGAAATTAAGGAAACCATACCTTTTACAACAGGGTCCAAAAAATTGAAATATTTAGGAATCAATCTAACAAAGGATGTAAAATATTTATTCAATGAAAACTACAGTACTCTGAAAAAAGAGATCGATGAGGATATCAGTAAATGGAAAAACATTCCCTGTTCATGGTTAGGAAGAACCAACACTGTGAAAATGGCCATAGTACCAAAACTGTTATACAGATTTAATGCAATTCCCATTAACCTACCATTAGCATACCTCACAGTCTAGAGAAAACATGTCTTAAATTCATCTGGAACCAGAAGAGACCCAGAATAGCAAAAGCAGTCCTGGGCAACAAGGACAAGTCAGGTGGAATCACAATCCCTGACCTGAAATTATACTACAAAGCTACTGCAATAAAATCAACCTGGTACTGGCTCAAACACAGACCTGAGGATCAATGGAACAGACTGGAAGATGCAGCCATGACCACAAACACACTCAACCACCTAATATTTGACAAAGGAGCCAAAGAAACTCAGTGGAAAAAAGATAGCCTGTTTAATAAATGGTGCTGGAAAAATTGGCTTGCCACTTGCCAAAGACTGAAAATAGATCCAAGTCTATCACCATGTACCAAACTCAAGTCAAAATGGATCACAGATCTCAATATTAAAACAAAACTCCAAATCTATTGGAAGAGAAAGTAGGTAAAAATCTTGAAGACATAGCAGTACACAGAGAGTTCATGAACAAAAATCAAACTGCAAGGGAACCACTTCAAAGAATCAATAACTGGTAACTCATCTTACTGAAAAGGTTTTGCACATCTAAAGAAATCACCAGCAAAGTGAAAAGAAAACCCACAAATTGGGAAAAAATCCTACCTGGCTGTCCCTCAGACAAAGGTCTTCTATCTAGAACATACAAAGAATTAACATACATGAACCTGTCCAAATTCAAAGACCCAGTCCAGAAATGGGCATCTGAGATGAATACACACTTCTCAGATAAAGAAATACAAATGGCAAATAAATATATGAGAAATTGCTCTACATCTTTAGTCATTCGAGAAATGCAAATAAAAACAACATTGAGATTTCATCTCACCCCAGTAAGATTGGGCAGCATTAAGAAATCATCCAATAACAAATGCTGGTGAGGCTGTGGAGAAATAACTCTTCTGCACTGTTGGTGGGAATGCAGACTGGTGAAACCACTGTGGAGAGCAGTTTGGAGATTTCTCAGCAAACTAGGTCTAGAGGTCCCATTCAACCCAGCTATTCCCCTTCTGGGTATTTTCCCAGTAGACCTGATAGCATCATATCACCACAATATATGTGCACCAATGTTTATAGCAGTAAAAGTTGTAATAACTAAATTGTGGAAGCAACCCAAATGTCCATCCACAGAGGACTGGATTAAAATAATGTGGCATTTTTATATAATGGAATATTACTCAGCTATGAAGAAGGACAGATTTGGGGCTTTTGTAGGCAAATGGTCAGAACTGGACACCATACTCATAAGTGGAATAAATCAGAGGTTCATGTGCAGGCAATGTATTGTATCAATGGTGTGGGAATCTGAAGGTGGAATGTGGACTGGGGAGTGTGAAGGGAATCTGCTCAGTGGTAGGGAGCATGTGGGATGAGGGGCGGAAGAAAAGTAAGAAAGAGACAAATGATGTGTATCTATGTGTGTATAAGCAGGATGGCTCATATGGTGCCACTGTTGACCTGTGTCACTTTATGGTAAGTAACAGTCCATGATTGCTTGATCAAGATTGGATGTCTATATGTGATGTCAGGAGCATGCACTTTGAAGTTATCAATCTGTGGTGCGCAACCATTGGTGATTCCCTGTTGCTTTGTCTATAATTCAATTTTGATTTTACTGCTCTTGTGCTACTTTGTGTCTTTTTGTTAATGTTTTCCGTTTATTATTATTTTTTTATTTTCTTTGTTTTTTATACATTTAAAAATGAAAAAAAGATGTTGCAAGATTTATTATTTTCAAGGATAAGAGGAAAAAAGGATTTTTTCTTTCCTTCAGCGTCTCATGGCTTTCTGGCAATATTTAGTCCTGCATGGCTGTAGAACTGTGAGAATCAAAAGACTGCTTTCAACTTCATGGAGCATCCCCCCCTTTGCTTTGTCTCTGTCTAATTCCCATTATTATGAGGGCATCACAGTTGGCATTTTGGATTGGTGACCCGTATTCCTGCAACATGAGGTTGGCACAATGTAATTCATCGTATCTGTAATGATCCCACAAATATGAACAAAGATTTTAAAACAATTCATATTTCCATACAGTTAGCAATTGCTTTGGGGCTATGAAAACTATTTACAAATAAGGTTATGTTCTGAGGTACTGATGTTTTGCTGTTTAACATGTTAATTTGTGGAGGATAAAATGTGACCCAAATGTTGTGGCTTGTGTTCAGATGGTCTCTCAAAGCCTCATGAGGTTTTAGATGGGGCTTTTTCAGAGGTGGCTGGATCAAGAGGGTGTGACACTGGAATCGATTCATTGTGCAATGGTAAAGTTAAGGACACTAGAATTAAGGTTGTGAGTGCTATCCACCCAAAGTAGCCTGGATAAGGCAAAAGGGGCAGAAAGATGCTGGCAGGGCCCCTTGTTGCTTTTGCTACTTTGTGGGTGCCATGAACTGTTCTCCTCTGTGATGCCCCTCTGCCAAGCCACCCAGCCTTGGAGCCAGCCAAATATGAACTGCAATCTCTATAAACTGTGAGCTGATTAAGCCTCTCTCCCTTTACTTTTGGATTTTGGCAATGAGAGAAATGTAACTAACATACTGTAGTAACATGCAATGATAATATAGATTGCATTTCAGGTGATGGGACTTGATAGTAACAGAAGACATAGAGAGAACAGAGTTCCTAGGGGCACTAAAACTCACAAATTAGGAATGTGGAGGTTAGAAATAGATAAGCCATAGACAGTGCTGTAGAAAAGGTGGGACAATATTGAAAGAAAAACTGGAGAGTGTTTTGGTGCAGAAATACAGCAAAGAAAGTCTTTCAAGTCCAAGGGAGTAATCAATTGTAAAATACACAGTGCAAAGAAAGACACTGAGAATTGCCTATTGGCTTCACCAGCATAGAGGAATTTGGTGTGTTAGAAAAAATTGTTTGAGGTGAAAGTCTGTTTGAAAAGAGTGTAAGAAAGAAGATGAGTTTGAAGAGCTTTCTGAAAGAGGAAAGCAAAATTACAGGAATAAGAAGTTTATTTGAATGTATATTAATAGTGTTCTAAATTTGATAATTACATTTTTATTTTTGATTCTTGTTCATTAAATATTACCTATTTCTCTGTAATTCATGTTGTTGGAAACATCCATCTTTTGTGTTATCTATTATGATAATTTAATATGTATTATATCATGAGAGAAATAATTATTCATTAAATAATTAGCAAATCATTATAACTTATAGGTTTGAATTTGTTACATACTTGTTGGCTTTTATTTATATAGCTAATATATGTTAAAAACCACAAATGAGGCAACCAAGCTAAAAATGTGATAAGTATTTTTCCCACATATATGATTTTAAAAGTGTATAGAAGGTGCAATTATAACACTTAAAATTTATTTCATAGCACACATATTAACATTATTCTGGGGGATAGCCTATGAGGCCTCATTTTGTAAATGAACTGATTCACAATACAAGGATAATAATGAACATTTGTGGTATAACTATAAAACTTGTACATTGAATAAAACTCCAATATAAAAACACATATTTAAAACCAATATGGATTTCAAGAAAATTAGTAAATGGCTTAGGGGGTACAGAAACTTAATAAACATATCATGCTGAAATTTACAAGTGAAAGCTGCTTTATATCTACTAATTCCTAACATAAACTATCTAAAGTTATTTCCAAAATCATTAGAATTAAGCATGTTTTTTTTCTCCAGCTCACACCTGTCTTCCTGAACATTAACACAACTGAAAATTTGTGCTGTGATATTTTCCTCTTTAATTGAAAAGAGATACACTTGAGGCATCTTGATGCCAAGTTAATAAATCCTGAGGCCAGGATTTTATACTGGAAATATGGGTATAAGTTGGAATGGGCTGACTTGGCTCTATTCTAATGCACTGTGACATTTAATTCATGATGGCAGAAACTGAAGCGTAAGCCCTCATTAATCAGAATGGAACTAAATTACAAATCACTAATCATGAATTTCTCCTCATTTCCAAAAAGACTAAAAAATAACACAAACTCACAGTAGGACACACTGGTCTGACACACCTCACTGTTTTATTTAACAGGGGTAGGAGCAGAGAAGAGAAGGAAAATGTGTATGTAGTTGTGGATGATCAAGACTCATTGGAAGATATACTATTAACATACAGTCAGCTAATGACCAAAAGAGGCAGTTTTTATCACCTTGAGTGGTATAAAGATAAGCTTTCCTGACCTAATACTATTTCATAATAACTTTAGGCAAAATAATTTTTCATTTCTACATTCATGCAAAATGGCTTGCTTATCTACTCTGATACTTATTACTACACTTTCTTCTATAGTTGGTCAGGTGTCTGTTTCTTCACTAGTCTATATGCTTCCTAGAACAGGACTTGTGCCTTGTCGCGAAGAAAGATAAAGAAAGATAAATTTAGGTAAATAGTCTTCTATATATTGTTACTTTATTAAAATGTGGCATATATGTTATGGATAGAAATGATAACTGCAATGTTAAAGAATGGATTTGTTTTTCTCCTGAATAAATATTATGAGAACAGGAAAGAGAAAACTCTGGCAAAAGAAATAATTTGATTATTGTATGGCCCCCTTATATGTTGAATCTATTTGTGCAAAACTGTGTAAAGGGGTAATCATGTTGCAGCCTTACAGGACAAAGTGACTGACCACAGAGCAAGGCAAGAATGATCTGGCTGGATCAACCATTAAAGAGGATAAAAATAATAAAACATGTCAACAATCGATCAACTTTGCATTCTTATATCTGACAATTTGAGCCACTTCACTGGAGATAACAATATGGAGTGTAACAACCACTGTTAATTCCTATCATTTTGTTCTGAAACCCTGTATCACTTTTATTGTTTTTGCTTTGTTTTGTTTTTGTCTATGTTGTTATTTTTAAAAATTCTCTTTAAAATAAAGAAGAAGAATGTTCTTGCTTCCTCTGATATCTCTTTTACCTGGCTCAATTTCATGTTTTTCTACAACCAAACAGAGCTATAAAGTAATAATCACCAGTTAGAAAGTACGAAGTACTGAGGAAGCGAACTATGATTTTACCAATTACATGTGATGAATGCATTTGTGGTGCCAGCCCTGAACCAACTGCTGGACAGAGACTCTCAGAACAAACAAACACATTCAGTAATGCTTCAGGATAAAGGTGATATATAATAATCAATAGTGTTGCTATATGTCAATAGCAAATTATTTCAACTAGACACCAAAAACCCAATCTCACTTATAACAGCTACAAATATGTAATAGCTAGTAACAAATTTAACTAATGATAATAACTGCTATTAAACATTGATGAGAAAAGTTAGTATATAAAAATGAAAAGACATTCATATTTATGGGTTAGAAAAATCAACATTGCTTAAATGGCCGTCTTAGTCAAAGCAATCTACACACTCAGTGCAATATCTATCAAAACACTAATGACATTCTTTAGAAAACTAGAAAAACAGCATTGAAATTTGTTGGGAATCACTAACAAGGCCAAATAAGGAAAGACATCCTGAACAAAAAGTTTACAAAAGAAGGCGTTACACTGTCCAACATCAACATATACTACCAAGGAGTCATAACTAACGCAGGAAGCAAATGCTGTAAAATAAGACACAGGGACACACGGGACAGAAGAGCAGTATTCTCAGTGAAAGTACCACAAAGATCGGATATTCGCAAATGGGAATAAGAATGGACTTCTGCCCATGTCCAGTTACATAAATCAATTTACATAGATTAAATATTTAAGCATAAAATTTCAAACTATAAAACCATTAGAAGAAAATATAAGAGAAACACAATGACATTGTAAAGAGCAACGCATTTTAAAGAAAGCCCTAAGTGGTTAGGAAAGAAAATCAAAATACACAGAATGGGGTTATATGAAGTAAAACACTTATGCACAGCAAAAGGAACACCCATCAGAGAAAAAAAGACAATGACAAACAGAGAAACTATTTGCAAAATATACAACTGACAAAGAATTAACATCCAAATTATCTAAGGATCTCCAAAGTTTCATTAGCATATAACCCAATAGTCCGTTTTAAAAATGGACAATAGATTTAAAAAGGTATTTAAGAGATACCAACAGCCAACAGGTATATGGGAGAAAACCTTACCGCTAATCACTAGAGAAATGCAAGTTAAAACCACAGGGGCTACTACCTCATCCCAGTTTTCAGGGCTGTAGCAAAAAGATTACTCCCTCATCAACAACCCATCAAGTGCTGTCAAGAATATGAAGAAAAGGAAAATCACACACACTGCTAGGTGTGGTTAGTCAGTAGAGTGTTACAGAAAATATAGTGACTGTTCCTCAAAAAATTAAAAATATAACTATTAAGGATCCAGCAATCCGGTTGCCATGTATACATCCAAAGAAAATCAAATCAGTATGCTGAGGTGATGTCTGCACCTCTATAATTACTGCAACACTATTAATAATAGTAAAAAATTATAAAGAGTCTAAATGTCCCTTACCTGATGAAAGGGAAAAGTATGTGTGGCAGCCAGGTATGGTGGGCGCACCTGTCATCCCAGCACTCTGCAAGGCTGAGCTGTGAGAACCGTAAGTTTGAGTTCAGTCTTGGCATCTCCGTGACTTAGCAAGATCCTATTTCAAAGTTTGGAGAACAAGGAAAGGAGTGGGGACAAAGGTCAGTGCAAGGGCCCTGGGTTTAAGCCCCTTTTTCACCAGAAAAATAATGTTTGGCACATATATGCTCTGGAGTACTAGTGTTCTTCAACAAAAAGAATGAAATTTTGTCAATTTCAACAATGTGGATAGAAGTGAAAGTATTTACAATGAATTAAGACAGGTGCAGAAAGACAAGTACCACAACATTTCATTCTTATAGGGCATGTTAGCATTGATTCCATAGCAGCTGAGGGCAGAAGAGCGGCTTCAGAGCTGGAGGTATATGGGAGAGGAAGGAACAGGGAAAAGCTTGATGGATTGGCACTAAGTTACGGTGCGATACGAGCAAATGTCCTGGGAGGATAGCGTGTTAGGGTAACTACCGATGACAGATAGAGACCATGAACCCCAAAAAGTGCGAAAAAATAATTTTGAGTACTTTAACAAAAAATAAATGATGAAAGTTTGAAGAGGTAGCCTCGTGGGACCTGATCTGAGCATGGCACAATGTATGCATACATCAAAACATCCACTAATGCCCCATTCCTATATATAATTTTCTATTTTTATCAGTAAAAAATAAATTTAACTTAAAAAGGAAGAAAGATGTGTACAGTATATTGCAGTTTAAAATTAGTTCTAACTAATCATTTATCTCTAATCTTTATTAACTGTAAAGATAAGCTCGTAAAACCCATTTTATAGGCAAGTAAGAGACAGACAGCTTAAAGAACTTGCTCACATTCCTGCAGTTAGAAAGCAGTGGTATTTCTAGTTAGAATTTAAGTCCACTTGATTTAATAACAACAACAATGCAGTATCACATCTGAGAGATTTCCAAGACCATTTTCAAATTTCCATTCAGAATTACATGTTTTTCTGCACCCTTTATAATGATTGCCATAGAATTAGAAACCAGAGGCATTCAAGAGACTGAATATAACACTGTCTCTGGCTCAGACAGAGCCCACCAGGACAGATTGGCTAATCAAGAGGAATGTGGCGCGGGTCACTGCATTCTTAGCAGCCATTTTTAAGTAATAGTCTCGCATGTGCTACTTGACAGTAACTTTCATTCAATTCCCTTATTCCTTCTCTCATTTACATATATGGAATATATATTCACTCTGAATTTGTGCCAGGAACTGTGTTGGTTCCCAGGAATATGCACACATGGAAAACAAAATAAAACAAACCAAAACCCTTTTCTCTCCACAGACTTGGTCAGGCCCTACCCAAAGTGAGGTACGTGAAGAAAGCCTACCTTGTGATCTGTGCTAGGATTCTGTTCCCTTGATAGGAAGATTGCCTTAGCATATTTGTTTTAACGAAAGACCTGATCAGATTTTAGTATTACTCTGGCCTTTCTTACCTGTCAGAAGAGACCAGAAAAACCAACATCCTCACTAAACTATGTTAATCGAACCAAACACATTAGATTTGATTCTCAGAAATGTCAGGACATTAAATACCAGAGTTCCCACAGCAGCTCTCCAATAAAGCGTCTTGCTTGTAAGAGGAGTCAAAGTGCAATTAAGAGCAGTCCCTTTCCATTAGCTTCCTTCCTTCCTGAACCTGGCGCTCTTAGAATCCCACACTCTCGTCTCTTTCTGGAAATGTCCAAACCTGAGCTAGGAGAAATTATACGGACAACTTAAAGCATAGTACTGGTCATGAGAACCATTTGGCATTCTAAGTGCACATTTTTATTACCAGACTTATGCAGGCTCATAAAGATATTAACAGTGTATAAATCAAAGTAACCTTTGTTTCTGAGCCTCAAAATGTATTTGTCCTATGGCCTTTATGTCCCAACCTCTTCTAATACAACCTCTGAATTTTAAGCTGGTCTGACAAGAACCTTGGGATATTGGAGTTTAAAATTCTCCATAGGGTGTACTATTCACTAAAATCTTTAAAAAGACAACAATTAAAAATTTTATCACTATGGTTCTTAACTCTCAAACAATATTGAACCCAACAATATTTTTGTGACAGTAGCAATAGAATAAATGAAGTAATCTTTTAGATTTTACTTTTTAGGCTTTCTGAATTATTTATATGCAATAAACTCTACCCTTTTATGCACATAGTTATATGAATTTTACAAAAGCAAAAATTATGTAACCATCCTTCTAATTAAGGCAGAGATGAGTTTCATCACCTCCATCACTGATGGCTCTTTGTAGGGTTTGCAAAGTACAGTTTCAGTTGTTCACAATTTATCTTTCAGTATTAATGTACTGCCTCACATATAGGTAAAAACTCATAACCGTTTAACCTCAATTCTTTTACATCTTTTGTGGCATCGTTGCCATTCATTTTATGTCCTACCTGCTCTAGAACTTTTGCATTAACAAGTTGATCTCAAAAGAATCTGATAATAAAGACTTTCATATTTGCCTTCATTTTAACCACTTCCACAGAGTGTCATCTTTTTGTATTTATCAAAACTTCTATTTGATACATTTCATGCGCCATAACAACTCTCTTTGACATTTCTGATAGGATAGTCTACTGCTCGTGAAATCTATTCCATTTTGTTTATAGAAACATGTTTTTATTTGTCCACTACTTTTGAAAGGTTTTTCTCTGAAATACAAAATTTTGAGTTGGTAGAATTTCCCTTTGAAAAACTTTCCCTCAGTTGCCTCATTTTGGGCTGGTCTTGAACTCAGGGTCCAGGAGGTCTCCCACGTCAGCCTCCCAAGTAGCTGGGAGCACAGGTACATACCACTGCACCTGGCAGAGTTATTAATTTTTGTCATTTAATACTTGACCTCTGGCTCCCATAATGTTTAAGATTGCTATGATTAGCTTTTATTGTTACTTATATGTAATATACTTTTTTCTGACTGTTCTCAAGATTGTCTTTTAACTTTGGATTTTAGCAATTTGAATATGATGTGTCCAGATGTGTGTGTGTGTGTGTGTGTGTGTGTGTGTGTGCGCGCGCGCGTGTATGTGTGTACTGTCCTCTAGCTTTTGAACTTTAGGATCTGGGTTTTATATCTACATCAGTTTCTGAGTGTATCAGTAGTTCTCCCCACAGATATTCTCTCTATTCAAATTTCTGTGCTTGAATTCCACTTACATGTAATGTTACATAATTTGATGTATTTTACTCTTCTTCAGTGATCTGTGGGTTAGTTTTGTTTTTTTAATCTTTTTCATTGTTATTGTCACTCAACCAAACATTGGAATCTTCTTTCTTATCTAAGCAGAGAGAAACTGTCTGCCTCTCCTCCAGTGAAACTATGTCTGTTTTTATTTTTTCACCCTGTCCTCAACCTACATTCTTTGCCTTTGCTCTATGGCCACCTAATCTTCTGCCTTTTCCAAAATGATGAAGAATTTTGGTTCATAGTAGATTTGAGCAAGGTTCTGATATTGTCTTTTGCACATAGTTTATTGCTTCCTGGAAAGCTACACCATCAAGTAAGAATGCATTTTGGTCCATTTTTATGTATCTACTTTACCTCAGCAGAACTTGTTAGGTTCTTTGAATAACCTGTAAATGGGTATAAATTTCTCTTGTGTCCTCAGCTCTCAGTTGTTGTATGCTTTCACACCTGCCTTAATTCGCTCACCACTTTGCTGGAATTCTCCTTTTGATACCTGCTTCTCAGGTTCTAGCGGAGGTGACGTGGTCTTCATATTCACCTGTTCTTACAAATGTCTGTTTTTCCTGAGATTTCACAAGGGTCACTTGCCTTAGTTTTTGATTACTACTAAACCAGGGATGATTTTTCTAGGTTTTTTTTTGGGGGGGGGCATCATTTTGGAAGTAATAGCGTTTTTACTATCAACAAATTAGGTGAAATGCTGCATATAATACCATCTCTTGTGTTTAAATATTGTATTGTTAGAGTAAAATAACTTGCCTAAATATATAACTATAACAGTTGTTAAGAACCACATAGCTTTGGAATTTTTCAGGATCTTAGTCCACTCAGATGTCAACGAGTATCTGAAAAGCTGTGCTATTCTATCAAACATAAAGAATATGAAAAAAAAACCAGGAATGCACAAAGCCCAAATTTGTTAAATATGCAAATAGTTTGAGAATCGGAGTTGAATACATTCAAGTACTACAGTACCGAGGTGAGTTTGTAAACTTCCATGACCAGACCACAAGCCTGTTTTATACAGTTTTCAAAATCCCCTGAGATATTTCTTTTTTTTTTTTTTTTTTGAGTTATGAAGTTTCTGTTACAGAATGCAATGGAAATCTAGCTAGTGACAATTCAAGCAAATGTAATGGCTTACTAAGTTGAATAAAAGGAATTTAGTCTTGGTCCTTATGAAAAATTTCACTTAATAATTAATATATATTATGTGAGAGGAAATTGTCCTTTTAAAGTTTTACCATTCATCGACCCAAGGAAGACTCAAAATTCTGTATAGAACTATTTAGGAAAAAGCAAACTCATATCCTTAATGCACACTTTAATGAAAAATATGAATGTTTTTTGACATTGTATTCATGTAAGATGTATAAAACATTTCAGATTGTTAGTATAGGGAGCCTTTGATATCACTCTACAGTGGCTAGAAAATAACTTATCTAGATTTGTGATTTTAAGTAATAATCTTTTGCAGTTGAAATATACTATGGACCATTTAATAGAACTAGTTATTCATACATATGAGTTTAATTTTAGAGCAGGGAAAAAATTACTGAGGTTATTTGGGAAATTTTATTACTCAGATTATTGAAGTACTGTAAAATTCAAAGGACTACATTTAATTTATAAATCAGATTTAATTGTTAATGACATACAATTAATTAAGTTTTTTCATAGGAACAAATTTAATCAGTATCCTCTTAAAAGTGTCGAATGGAACAAGGTGTAGTGGCACATGCCTGCAGTCCAGCAATCAGCATCAAAGCAGATTGCAGATTCCAACTCAACCTGGGCAATTTAGCCATTTAGCAACACCCTGTCACAAAATTTAAAAAGAAAATTTATAAGAGATCCACATTATAACTCAGCATGAAAACCCTGGGTTCAATCCCCAGTATTGCCAAAAAACCCGGAAGGTATTAGAAATGGGGCTAGTTTATAACAGCACGATTTGTAACCACAATAAAATTTTTAAAGAATATGAGTTTTGAATGCTACTCAGATAAATCACATATTAATTGTTAAACAAAGTAATATAGAATAATTTTCAAGGTAAAGAAAGGCATTAAAATTTAGTTACTAAAATTTTACATTTCTCAGTTTGGGGAGAGACATAATTAGTAACAATGAATTGAATTTATCTTGAATTTAGGAGAATTAGAGACTAGTGGATACAATGAAGAACAATTTGGTAGTAACTGATGATAAAAGGAAACTGTTAAGGTAACACCATTCTTGTTTTAAATGTCAAATGTTCTTTTATTCTTTTGTCCTTAATGAATGAATGAATGTCAGCACCTAAATATTTCACTATGTATTCCAGTGAACGCAGCTCAGCTGGGTTTAGGTATAAACTATTAAACCAAAAACTTTTCTGGTTTTGTTCACATTATTAAATCTGTTGTTACATTTATTTTTGTACAAGCTGCGGATAATACGAAGTAAGTGAAATACCTGGCTAAGACAGCTCACGGTATAGAAAGTTAAATGTGCTTTGGAGTTAGACTGGAGTTTCATACTCTGATCTGCCCTTGGCCACAGGCAGCACATGGAAAGCTAGTTGATGTCTCTAAAGCTCAGCTTCTTTGCAGCAGAGGGTGGTTATTATTCTTAATTCAGAAATGTGATGGAGAGAGCAACTCAGACAACATGCAAATCATGTTCAGTAGATGGGTCAGGATTAATAATTAAATAGTAACATTTGTTACTATTAATTTTACGATGGTATATATTTCCATAGATGACTGAATTACACTTGGTAGGTGTTCCCCTGGCTAAAATCCTTAAACTCTTTGTGTGTAAATTTTCCCAATGACAAATATCTATTGCACATTTTGGATCTTATTTACTTGTTCAGTTTCTGACACTAGTGAGACAATATTATGTGTGTGTGTGTGTGTATATATATATATATATATGTGTCTTATTTACTTCACTTATGAGTAAGGTCTCAAGTTGTATTCATTTACCTATAAAAGTCTCCACTTTATCCTTCTTTATGGCTGGGTAGTACTTCTTTTCATTAAAAAATCTTTTCTACCCATTCTTTGGTTAATCGGCACTTGGGCTATTTCTAAGATTTAGCTATTAAAAATTGAACAGCTATAAACATGGGTGGACATACATTGCTGTGGTATAATGTTTTTAGTATTTCTGGGAAGATATCCAGAAGGAGAACAGCTGGGTCAAATGAGACCTCTAATCCTACTTTTTTAAGGAATCTCCACACTGATTGCCACAGACATTGTGAATTAGAAAGAAATTGTTCAAAAGAAAAGACAAACTTTGATAGGGGAAAGGAAGAAAGGGAAAAAGAAAAAAATACATATGTATACAAAAGATAGGTAAGATAATTATACAGCTGGATTCTCTGAGTTCATTGAAAAGAAAGGCTTATGCTAATATAGTCTGAGCAAGACATCATGCCTGTATCTTATACTATGAAGACAACAGTACACAGTGTATTAATTATTGTAAGTCTCTTACTAATCTGTATGAAACTCTGTTTTACTTTTACTTTTTCTCTTTAAGATGAAAAATAAATAATATAAAATAAAATATCTAGAGGCTCAGCAAAAATGAGAATGAAGATATAAAATATGCACAGTCCTGTGGTCACAGTATGGTGGGGAGCCGCTGTGAGTCTTAATATCTCTGGCAAATCTTGCCATTGTAAAGCAGGAAGCCTTCTTTTTCACTGCTGGAATGGAAATAGTGCAGAAAGAAACAATGGTTGAGAAGTAAAATGGATGTAAGAGTGTAAGAGTGTAAGAAAGGAACCTTCTCCACTGTTGGTGGGAGTGTAGACTGGTACAGTCACTGCAGAAATCACTGTGGAGAGTCCTCAGAAGACCAGGATTGGAGGTCCCATTTGACCCAGTGGTTACCCTTCTGGGCATTTTTCCAGAAGAACTGAAATTGTAGTATGACAGTGATATATGTGCACCAATGTTTATAGCAATGCAATTTGTCATAGCTAAATCTTGGAAACAAACCAAATGCTCATCAACCAAGGAATGGATAAAAAAGATGTGGCATTTTATACAATGGAGTACTACTCAGCTATAAAAAATGATAAACTTGATGCTTTTATAGGTAAATAAATGCAACTTGAGACCATACCCATAAGTGAAATAGACCCACATGTAATAAACATCATATTGTCTCCCTACTGTAAGAAACTGAAATAAGATCCAAAATACACAATAGATACTGTGAAAGGGAAAGAAATTGGAAAGGAAAGAAAAACTAGAATAGGGGAAGAAAAAAATATACATTAGATAGGTGAGATAATTATAGTACTAATTTCTATTAGTTCATTGAAAGGAACTCTTTGTGCTTTATTGTTTGATCAATTTTGCATGCCTAAATCTTGTAATCTGAGCAACCTCTTGAAGATAACAATAAACAATATAACAATCATTGCTACTTTCCTATCACCTTGTTTTAAAATTTTGTATCATTGTTTCTACTGTTTTTTTCTCTTTAAAATAAACAGGAGATGGAGAGGGGGAGGAAGGGGAAGGAAGGAATGAAAAGGGAATTCAAAAGCGGGTACATCTGCATCAGCTCCACGCATGGAAGGTAAATATTATACACGTACCATAAACATGTGCTAGTAAAAATTCTAAGGCTAATATTTCTTTCTTAAAGTGTAATCCTAGCACTCTGGAGGCTGAAGCAGGAGGATCACAAATGTGAGCCCAGCCTGTGCAACTTATAACTTGTTGAGATTCTGTCTGAAAATTTAAAATGAAAATAAAAGAGGGCCGGGATGTATAAAGAAAGAATTTTAATAAAACACGAATAGGAAAGAAACAACGATATCAGTGAAGCACAGGATCTGAGACTGTGTGGCGAAGTTGCAGAGATTACAAACACAGGAAACTGAAAACCAAAGAGCCGAAACCACCACGTGAGGGACACAGGCAATGGCGAGAGTGGGAGGTAGAGCCGAGCAGTCGGGGAATGTGGTGTCCTAGGTGCATCATGCAAACTACAGGGACGAGAGCAGGGGTGGAAGCCAATGTTATTCATTAGCGCATCGCAGGGCGAGAGCAGAATGATTCAGCCTTGACAGCAGTTTGTCTCTAACCTCCAGCCGGTAGCACAAATATTTATCTCAAGGTTATTATTGAACTATTATAACCTAAGGGAATAAAGTTATGTGTTGATTTAGGAAAAATTGGGGTTTTTAAATGGTTTGATCATACCTCGGTGTAATGGTTTTGGGCATGGAGAGGGAAGGATTTCCAAGCTGTAATATTTGCTCAGTGTGATCAGGAAATAAGGACTGTAGTCTTCTGACTTCCAACATTTATATAGCTCGAAATAATCCAAGCAAGAGAATTTGCAGGAAAACAACTTTCCAGAGCATACAAAAATCAGCGCCACACAAGGCACCTATTATAATACTTTAAGCTCATCTTCTTCGACAGTCTGTATGACGTGGATTCAATCTCATGCTAACAGCTTCTGCAAGCATTGGCAAGTGCCATCAGCACAAGGCCCAGAGGCCCACAGTCCCTCTCTCCACTGTCTCCTCTCAATCTACAGTCACTGTCCCTACAAACTCCTCTAAGATCAGGACTCTGAAGAAGTAGAATGGCTTTTGTTGTAGGTGATTTGATATGTAATATTGGCAATACCTGAAGATAAATAACCCCAGCATTTTACTCTAAGTCTTTACTGGCCATGAAGGAGAATAAAGTAAGGGAAGTTCTCCCATTCAGCTATATTTCAGAAAGAACCCCAGGTGTTCATTTTTTTGGAAGAGAGATGACCAGAGGTAAATGATCTTCAGCAGTTCACAAGCAGTGGGGTTATTTGGCTGGATGGCCTTAGACTTGGAGATCTCTGTGTCTCATATAAAGGTCTATCAGAGATTTTGCTGTGGAAGAAACATTGAATGATCAAATGGGTAGGATGAATTTTTTGGTGGATGTCAGTGTCTGTTTCCAATTGCACAAGGACCCAGGCACAAAACATCCAAGGGATCAAAGACAGAGGTAATGCAGGGATCCAAAAAGCATGGATCCCTTGCACCATGTTTGATATCGTGTTAATCTGCTGGACATCCAACCAGAGCAGAGGAGAGGCTGAAGTTGGCCCATTCACTTACTACCAGGCCTTGTGAGAACAACCAGCACGTGATGTTCTAGTTCATGGGGTTCATCTCCCCGGTAAGTGCTTGGAGAGTAGCACATATCCCGAGTATGAACACATTTTCCTGTTTACAGAGTCTGGACCAGAACTATGCAAAGAAGGTTGAAAAAGCACCTGATTTTTCTCCGTGAGATCTGCGCAGCGTCAGCTTATGTGAAGAAGATGCAAGAACAGAACTCGTCCACCAGGACTCTTGGGCCTTAATGTGTGCAACCTCCTGTGGACACTGATGACTTGGAGAATAATGGGACTTTTTAAAAGCATAACTGTAACTCCTGTTCAAACACCTAGAACATGGCAGTGTAGTACTTACGGACCTTTGATGATGGCCAGAAGATGCAGTGTAGGTTTTGAACAGATACCCAGGCTTTTTATGATGTGTCCCCAGTAGGTAGAGCATATTGTTCTACAAGCTAAGGGCTCTGAGTAGAATTGACCCCACTCACCATGATACCAAGTGACTACATTCCTGCAACTAGTTTCTGCTTTCTAAAGTCTGTCCGCTTCAAAGGACACAACAGTCATGCCATGGATTCAAAATTTATGTGGGCCAACTGGTCACTTTGCATTCTTTGGGCCAGAGAAAAAAGAAATTACCTATTGACAGGATGATTGCCCATGATTATCATGGGAAGACACATTTGCTGTTACATTTTGGGGGAGTGAGATGCTGTCTATGACTAACGAGATGCACTGGAGTGTTTTATGCCTGCTGATAGCTATGAGTCAACAGTTACATACACCAGAACTTTTTGGATGAGCAGATATAGACTGTTAGGATTGCTGTCCAGTGCAGAAACAAGTTAAGAATAGGTCACAGAAGAGAAGATAATGAATATTCACGGACACATCTTATCCTTGTCGCATTCCCCTCTTTACAATCCTCTTCGTTTTAATTTTTACATTGTGTGCCACCACTATCTCGAAAAATCAGTGCCAAAATAGAGGACATTAGGAGCCTAAGTGAAGCTAAGCAAGCAAACTGTAGCAGACATTGTTGGTGCCATGGCACATGTTCTGAGAGCAGCCCTCCCTGATGACCAACAAGTTCATGCACAAATGTCCAGAGCCTTGTGCTGTGAGTTATTTCTAAAGCACATATGTGCCCCTGGCATCCAGAGCTGCTCCTGAAGGATTACACCCTGCTGCTGAGCAGTTGGCAGCTTGGTAATATGCACATCACCGGCACTTTCCCACGTTGGTTTACTTCCCACTTTCCTTCCCTTTGCAAATGACCTAACTGTACTGAAAGGCTTCTCACAGCACCTCCTTCTGGGGTACTCAAGGAAAGCGAGGTCTTAGTTCTTACTTTTGTGAGTAACTACCTTTTTGTGCCCTGGTATCTCTAAATTAGATGAATCTGTCCTTTGGCTGTTTGCAGATCTCCAAGAGACACCTCCCCAAGACTTCTCTTACCAAGTGTCCTCCTCCCAGCAGCAATCTCCGGTGGGTATGTCCATTGTCATCAGTGGGATACCAGAGATGCAAGCTCCAATTTCCACACAGAACATTAATGCAGTGCCATCAAGAAACAGTTTATTTGGGTTAAAAAAGAATACTGCATAGCCAGAGAATAGTGAGGAGAAATGAAGATAAACTAGGGGGACACCAGGGTACAACTGTTCGTCACCCTGAAATACTCCTCGCGCTCTTCTTTGACAAAAAATTCTACTTGTCTTTTAAGATCAGATCAGCTTTTTACTCCTCAGTGAAATCATCCATTAAAGGTTTAGAATCTTCTGATTCTGAATCCTATATATTCCCTGTGCCACTCACTTATAACATAGAGAAAGCAGAGAATGTATAAAGTCAGGGCTATTTCTACAAATTTTATATATTATTCCCTTCCTGAGAGTAGAGGGTAAGCTAAGAATTTTTCTGTATCTTTCCCAATGTTCTCAGCATACTGGTTAGACATTTAAAATTTCTCCTTGGTCACTTTAGAAAGAGAATATTTGATGAACGTTCCATCTATAACTATGCGTAGCCCATACCCTAACAAAGTTTAGAGTAGTAACCATCAATCTTTTTGAGACAAATTTTACTCTTGGAGTTTCTGCAGCTGAAGAAAAACAAAGCTAACTCTTTACAACCTGCATTCTCCTCTGCTTTACAGCTTATTTCTGGTTGTCCTAAGTTCCCTCCCTGGCAGGGTCACTCTGAGGCTAACTGCAAAAATGTATTTTAGAATTTCACGAACACCTTGGGTGAGGGTGAAGCTGTGGTGGTGATGACTTAACTCCAAAGTATTACTGATATTAAAACCTATATATCTTGTGCCATGGAGGAGAGTAGCACCTAGTAATGCAGTTGATGACATCATATTAGCAGCAATTAAACCTTAAAAAGCACAACACGAGAATTTTCATTTCGAAGTCCATTGTATTTGCCACCTTCAGTCTCTCTCAATTCCACACATGAATGACCTGTTCTCAGTTATTATACCCCGTGGGGATGTTGTGGTCCCAGGGAGGAGAGTGCTGCAGAGAGCAGGTCAGGCATTAATGTGTGACTGTGGTTCAGCTTCTCAGGAAGACTGAGTGCCGCAACTGAGGAGCATTTTGAAAAAGCAGCACAAGAAATTATCAATAGCTGAAAGCAACAACTGGTACAAGGAAATCAGTAATTTTTGTGTGTTTTTAAAAAATGCATCTTCCTCATTTTAGGTGTCTTAGGATGCATGAAAACATGCAGCTCAGTCATGTTTAATTTGGAGAGAAACACAGAACTAACTCAAAATAAAGGTAATGTGTACTTCTCTTATCTCCAGGCAACTTGTCCTGCAGTTGCCTACACAGTGGAATGGGGTTCAGGTCTCTTGTGTGCTTGTTTACATAGGTACAAACTTCTTCTGTGCAGTGAGAATGTAGGTTTTAAATTCTGAAGAATTTTCTAATGTTTAAGACAGTCATAAATACTTAAAAGTCTGTATTTCCTAGCATATATTTCCATTTTAAAATACTGTATTAATGCTCATCACAGTTAAAATTTGTCAGTGTCCCCTGTTTTGGCTATATTTGGCCTAATATTTTTTAACCATCATGTTTTTGTATTAATTAATAAGAGCACAAAAAAAGATTTGGGGTTAAAGCTTATCTTACATATTTCCTCTCAGATCAGTTACAAATAGGGATATAAAAAAAGTAACATTGCTCAGAAGTGATGCTATATCTTCTTCTTTGCCAACAAATAAGGCTTTATTTTTAATGTTAACCACTGTATGGTGCATCCACAGAAGTCTTTGGTTTTGCACATATATCTAATGTAGAACTTTGCAATATGGTTTGCTTTGCAGACACTCATCAGGATTGATGTCTGAAAGTACACCATTACCTTTCTCCTGAAGTCCCCACTGTCCTGCACACTACGGTGTCATCTTTCTGGACTGAGATCACTCATTTGTGTAGCACCAGGTGTGAACAAAGGGCACTTTTACATTTATAAAGAAAAAATGGGAAAGAAAATTTCCTCAACCCTAATGCATGCAAAATGCCTCCCTCTTTCTCCCCTGCATTGTACATGTGACTTGGGTCTGAGATTTTTTTCCCTTAATCCTCCTAAAGTCTTTTTTTTTTTGTTCTGGATCTGTCAGACTTTCCAGTCATTTGAATCAAACCTTTATCTCCTTTTGTCTGACAGTTCTGTACAGTAAGTGTATTTTCTCAGTTGACATGCATTTATTGTTACAAGTTTTTCAGTGGTAGATATCATGTTTTCTTTCTAAAAAATTATAAGCTATGACACTGGCTAATTTGAATAGTTGCATTTCCAAGAATTTTTAGGTACAGAAGTACTCAGAACACATGGCTGAGGCTTTTAATCTAACTACATGAAGCACATGCAGAGCAAAAGTGTGTCTGTTCAGTTGTGATGTATGGCTCTACGTGAGGTGGGTGGTATACTTTTCAAATATAGCTTGTATGTAGATGCTATGACTAGTATCATAAGATTCTGTAAAGATAAGAGTGGGAATAATAGTACATATTTTGGTACCTATATGATGGCTGGGAACCTTTTTTCTTTTTTGAAAAAACTACTTGGAAATAATGGTTACTTTTATTGATAGCAAAACCCTTTTTATTTTAAAATACAGTAGAACTAATGAAAGTTGATTTTATAATAGGTGTGACAGTCTTTAAGAAATAAAAGGGATAGAAAAAGTACCCTTTTCAGTTGAAATATGGTCATTTTAAAATATATTCCCATTTTCTCATCCCTTGACTGGAAAAAAAAAACAAACTCCTCAAGCATCTTCATTACACTATCAGCTTTCTAACCAATCCCTCCTGTTCAAATTGAGTCTCTTAAAACCTTTTCTTATTATTTACAATCACATAGTTAACAGCTTTTACTCTGTAAATTCCAGATAACCAACTTAACTCTCAGCCTTGTTAGTTTGAGATATCCTGCCTGTGTTTTAACTCTGTATATGTCAGGTTTTCTTGATGAAACCATATATTTTCATCCTCAAAGAATATAGGTACACTCCTGTTTATTTCTCTAGACAATCTAGTCCTACTTCTTAATCTGTCCTGTATAATTTGACATACCTAAATTCCACAATATCATACTGGTTCTTTGTCTTCCTCCCTCCCTCCCTCCCTCCCCCTCTCTCCTTCCCTTCCTTTTTATTTCTTTCTTGTGTACTTTTCTGGATAGTCCTACACTCTCATCAAGACATCTGCCCTGGCAGACACCAAATGTCTGAAACCTTACCTGGTCTTCCCATGAGATCCCCATGTCTCCATTACATAAATACAGCCTCATCTCTGTGCTCCTGCAACAGCTTTTGTTTACCTCTCTCACAGGAGAAAATATATTGCATTGAAACTATGTGCTTCAGTAGCTGCCCCTATTTCCTGAATGTAAATTCTTCAGTATTCAGGGCTGGACTTATTAATTTCTACAATCTCAGCATTTAGCAAAGAGTCACTGCATACGCATTTTGTGGAACTGAATTCTACGTGTTAACTTTGGCATCACATGGATTGATAACGATATAGAGAGACACTTAAAAGATAGAAGACTCTACAGAGGCACAGCCATTTTGGTGAGGTTATGACTCGAGAGTTCTCAAGACTATTTAAAGGGCAGCACAGTGGAAGCCCATCATGCTCTGTAAGCCCATCACGCTCTGTAAGCCCATCACGCTCAGCTTTAGTGCACTCTTATGTCTACATTGTTTGTATGAAGCAACGAGGGCATCACTTACCTTCAATAATATACACATATGATTTGGGGGTAAAATTGGTTAAACATATCAAATATTCAGATCTTATGTTTGCAAGCATAGATGGGAAAAATTTTTGGTTGTCCAAATATATTCACTGAGACAGTTCTATGCACAGAATGCTTGGAGATGTGCACAAAGCACACACTTGTTTTTTCACTTCAGTTTTCCTTAATCTCCTTTCTTCATGGATGTCTTTGCATTAATGTGATTTGTAAGTTTTATTTTAAACCTTTAAGTGAAATCCTGATAGGTACGATGGCACTGAGTACAGTGCAGGAAGGATCATTCGACCAAGCAGCCAAAGCTATTGTACACTAAATTAAAAAATGAAATGAGTTCACCTTAGTAAAAACATAGAAATAATGCTGTGAAATCTTCCAAATGAAAGTCTTAAGTCTGTAGAACTACTGTGTATCACTCAAATGTGTTATGCAATAATTTCTATAACAAGGAAGATTAATAGGATATGTTTTATGTATTAAGTTTTATTGTTTTAAATGTCTACAAATTTTATATATTCAATAATTATAACAATATAAACTCTAAACATTTATTGAAACAACACTTTTATGTACACCTTCATTTTAGAAACTTGATTTTTAAGCTGGATGTGGTAGCACACTCCTGTGATTCCAGCATTCAGGAGGCTGAGGCAGGAAGATTTTTGTTAGTTCAAGGCCAGCCTGGGCTACAAAGTGAACTGCATAGTGAGACCCTGTCTCAAAGAGACCAAAAAAAGGAAATTTTATTTTGATAATTTTTAATTTAGATACTACTTTTGAATATCAAAATGCTCATCTGAATAAAATAAAAATTATTTGTTCCAATTGAAAAATTTTTTTTGCATATGTCAGCAAAACAATGTAAAGACAACAATAAAGATGTTTTTCACTTCAGGACAAGTTGGGAGAACAGGGACTAGATTTACCCTCTGAAATGAAAGAGACTAGTACTGGATATATCACAGGAGAAAAAGATATTTAAGACCTTGGAGAAAAGGTTTTAAATATTTAAAAATAAGGAGGAGAACAGTTTGAAATATACTGATGAAACTGGAATGAACATAATAAACACAAAAAGGAAAACTTAAGTCCAAGACAGACCTGTACAGGATGAAAATGTCTGTAATTGCTTCATTTATTTGAAAAGGGTCCTGATGTTTCAAAGAAGTCCTCAGACAAGCAGTGAGGTAGAACAAAAAGATTTCCTCTTCCCTGCGCAAAACTTGTGTGTGATGGTCTGGGTTTTGGTTGTCTGGTATTAATGTTATTGACTCTTTGTTTTTGCAATGTCCTTTTCTTTAAATTTATATAACTAAGCATGGCTTGCTGAATTCAATAAAAAGATAACATCATGAAGGACTGAGTCAGTGACTGGCGTGGTAGAATTTCCCATCGTGGTTCTGGATGCTCTTCAATTTAAACTCGAGTTTGAGCAAACTAATGATGCACTGAAGATGTACGGTGCTCCATGAGTCTAAAGCACAACTGAAGACATTTGTGGCCATCATTGACTTCCTAAATGGCACTGGCACATCTCCTGCTGGTGAGGAATGTAGCGTGGAGGGTGTAAAACTAACCGCTCAGAAAATACCAAGTCCCTAGAACTGTCGTCATGTGTCTGTCACAAGGCATGCAGACAATATGAATCTTCCCCAAAAGAGTCACTGAGAGTTTCTCAGGGTTTATTTAGATCCAAAGATAAAAATCCCAATCTTTCAACCTTTCCCATAGCATCTTTCCAATGTACATTTATTGGCTAGTAGTTATTATGATCCAAGCAGTCATGTCTATAATAATTTATTTATCACTTTTTTTTTTTTTGGCAGTACTGGGGATCGAACTCAGGACCCTGCGCTTGCTAGGCAGACGCTTATTCCACTGAGCTATATCCCCAGCCCCCAATGTCTATAATAATTTAAATGCCTATATCTTTGTAAATAATTCATAGTAATTTCATCTTCATGATATAAATACATCAGTAATGTAATGGGCTTTATTTCTTATATTTTAAAACTAGTATTGCTTTGGGGGAATTTCTAAAATTATAAGCTCACAGAAATGGTGTGATAGTAAGAAATGCCATACAGACGCATACATGCACGTGCACACGTGTACAAACAGACCTACACACATTCTCATATGAGGTGGTTTCATAGTGTGTGAGCTGCTTTTACACACGTGCCCAATTTTACCCGTTATTGATCCTTTTTAATAAAAGTTAAAAGTTTCAGTTTGTCTTTATCTCCTTTACCAAATGATAGATCCTTTTAGACACTACAGCAACTGATTTACAAACCCCATGAGATATTTATACTTAATACCTTGGTAAAATAACTGCTCTTCCTGTCGTAATCATTTCAGGAGCAATAGTTTCTATGGAAAGGTGAGAAAGGCGCACGGAGACTCTTTATTACCTGCCTTTTCCACACAAGACCATGGAGGAAGCAGTGTAAACACTTCCTGGAAATATCAGCAATGAAAGCTGACTGACACCACGGTGACTTACATAAAAGCAACTCGAGCACGGATGAACTGGTCTTGAATGCAGAAGACTGATTTCATTTCAGGGCAGTCAGGATGGAAATTGTGTCTGTGATAATAATGACACACGGCAGGCAGAAGCTATTTTTAAAAGAACTGCGCGTGGGCCGGAGGGTTACTCGTGAGAAAAAAAATCGGCATTTCCATCTTCACTTCCTTATCGGTCATTTTTGCATTTCCAGATAAATTCCTTGAAAAACGTGACTGCATTTTCACCAGTTAATTGCTCCTTCTGCATTTTAAGATCTAATACAGTTGAGCCTCTACTTCCCCAACTACAATCCAGTGATTGCTTAACTACGTAAAATTGATATTTTTATATCACGATTATAAACCCACACGTGCCGCTTAACCCAGGAATACTCCCAGTCAGCTGCTCCTGCCCTCACATGGCAAAACACTATCAGTCGGTCAGTACCTGTCCTCTGTTCCTGTCAGTGGGCACTTACTGCCATCTGGACGTGGTGTGAGTGGGTCAGACCACTTCCCACACCTGGCCTGTTAATTCCTTAGTGCGTTCCACGTTCTTTCCGTGTTGGAGCATCATGGTGGGCACAGACAGCGCCCTGCCAGAAGCCTACAGATAGTGCTGAGTCACTACCATGGTCATCCACAACTCTTCTTACCAACAACAGCAGGGAAATCACACCCAGAGTCTTGTGCATCTCAGCTGTATTATCTTATTGACTCTCACGTGGTAAAAAATACCTGTTTCAAGGATTATTAGTAAATTTAGCCATGTTTTTATATGTTTACTTGCTATATATACATTGCTTTCTACTGTTTAATCTCTGTTAATTTTCCTCACTTCATGATTTGCCAGTCACATTAAGTTATAGGAGATTTTAATTTAAATTTTTATGTATTTCGACCCAACCATTATGTTGTTATGTTTAAAACCTTTAATGATACATTGTATTATACATAAATATTTTAAAAATAATCATACCAAAAATCCTTCCCTTATAGTATTTAGATAATATGATCTGTTTTTGAAAATCATGAAATATTATTTTACATTTTATTCTGCTATACTGTTAGAACATTAATCAGAACATTATTTTCTTCGTATATATGTATGGGACATGAATACTTTATATTTTTCTAATGGAAAGACAATGTCCTGAGCTATTTGCTAGATTATTTATAATCACAATTTTTATTTTTCTTGTAAAAATTACCCTTTTTCATAAGTCTACTCCTGGATGGTCTATTCTTTGGCACTGACATCTTGCCTGGGTCTATATCAATATTCCATTATTTTAATTTAATAATTCATTAACACTAGTAGTTCGTTTTATGATTTATTTTAATAATTCATTCAGTTTGATAACTGGCATAGGTTATACACATCTACAACATTATTTTCCAGCCTTTCTTAGTTATTTTAATTTTTTTGTCTTTTACTTAATTTTTTAATGATTTTAACAGTGTCTCATGAAAATCCCTTTTAATAAACTATGGTACAGTCTGCAAAATGACTTTAAATCATTTATTGCTATGATCTCATCTTATTTATATCATCGAGTTTCTCACCAGTTTTCGTGAAGTAAACACTTTTCATTTGATTGTGTAACTTTTACATGACTTTGTCAATAATTTGATAAGACAGTGTGAGAAAGTAGGACCAGCCGCTGTGTTATCTCAGTCGCTGTTGCTTCACTCTGTGCACTAGGCGTTACTGAACACGTCTTGCAGGACCCTAAAGCCTCCCCCATTTTCTCTTAAATCCCTGACATTGTTCCTCATTTTCTTTTCAAGTACTTGCTCCATTTACTCAGAATCTTCCTCTGATAACTCTACCAAAGACAGTACCCCATTCATCTACTGAACATCTTTACCAAATTAACTTCTCAAATCTAACATGTTCAATACAGAAATTACAGTCTTCTTCAGAGCTATAGCTCTATAAGACTGTTCCAGCCCTTCTGTTTCTTAAATGTCTCCGGGAATTATACCAGGAATCTTACTCTCAGTCCTCTCTGAAATACGCTGTCCTCTGTGCTCAGTTCATGCATCAATTTCTTTAATTTAACCCATCACTCTCCTAAATATTGTCTGGACCAACAACATACTTGCTCCTCACTGACAAAGCAGGAGTCTTGTAAAATACATTTCTGATCATGGAATTTCTCTTTTTTTATATGTTTAAAAATATATACTTATATTCCACCCCACACACAGTGAAGTGGAAGTTTCTTAATTTTGAATTCTCCATGATTTGCTTTGTCTTTTTGAGACAGGCTCTCACTATGCAGTTCAGATGTGTTGAACTCACTTTTTAGCCCAGGCTGGCCTCCAACTCACAGTGACCCTCCTGCCTCAGCTTCCCGAATGCTGGGATTACAGGCGTGTGCTACCATGCCCTGCTTCTCCATGATTTTTGACCTTTGCTTGTGTATGCAGATTTACTTGGTGCTCTGTCCTTCTTCCTCTCCAATACTTTAGATTTAGAAATGTATTTGTAGTTTCCCAAGCATGAAAAACTGTATGAATATCTGCACCATTTTGTTATGGAGTCCTCTTATTGAAATGCTTTATGCTTTCTCTCATAAGATTACTTCCTACGCATACCTCAAGGTTTGACAACAAGCCATTCTCCCATTACGCACTCCTCTGTCTGAGCTGCATACTCTGTTAAAAACCCCTCTAGGTTACATCAGTAAATTCTTTCTCACAGCACACTTCTCAGGTTATTTTAATTTGTCCTCATTTGAATTCTGAGCTCTTTGAAAAGAGAGCTGAAACTTTTATTTAACATCCGTCACAACTCCTATCACAGGAATGCTATTAGTACATGACTAAGGAAGAAGCGCATAGTGTTGAATGGAAGTGGCCCACACAGCCGGACGTAAGTCGACTCAGTAAGAAAATCTCACTGAGACGTGGAAGCATCTCAGGAATATGCACACTGCTGTCCTCATTACAGCAGGTGCTCACACCCTGCTCATACCCCTGGGGGGTTGCCGCAGATCATCAAAAACTGTTGTAAATCTTTCAGAGTACAGAAAATCATGGAGAAATGCTGCTCGTCTTTAGACCCAGGGAAATTCACCATCCATGTGCCTAAGGGTGGTGGAAAGCCAGGCTGTCCTTCCAAGCTTAATGGCTGAGTATTTTCCAAAGCTATTGTGATCAATGGACTGAAGAGAGAATATGCTTTCTCGCTGAATCACTGGACCTAAAACATTCTGTAAGAGACAAGCTGGGCTTCCATTTTAAAATTGTCTTTCTCAGCTCAATGTGTCAACAAAGAATGTCAATTAAATACTCAAGAGGTTTTGGGCACAGAGAATCCTTACAGCTATGCAATAAGCTATAGAAAAATTCAAAAAATAAAAGTAAGCCCATGTCTCTAAAGGAAAGAAAAAATTTCTGTTAGAGGTAGTATATAGAATGTTCTTGTACTAATTTTTATGGTTATATTTTGTGTAACTGGGGAGTGAATCCAGAACCTTTGCACCTAGATATATTCCCCAGCCAAGTTTGTAATATTTTCTTTGACACAAGGTCTTGCTAAATTGCTTAGGCTGGACTCCAAACTGCAGTTCTCTTGTCTAAGCCTCCAGAGCTGCTGAGATTTCAAATGTGGTTTGCTTTGCACTGTTTTTAAAGTACAACATCAATTCACTTCATTGTATAAGTTATTGGAACTTGGCATTCATTGTTAATGGGTTTATCTGCCTATTTGCTAAAAGAAAGAACACGCCTGTTCATTTATTCTGAGAAGTTTCTGGAAAAATTGGGGCTGTTTCTATTTACTTTCTTCCTAAGTGGTTAGCCAGCCTGCTCTTCTCCAGCATACTTTCTACATGTGAGGTCTTTTACTTCCACTTCAGCAAAGCCTGAGACAGTTCCACTGAAATACAGCAATTCTCCCTTCTTCTCCTCCTTTTCCTTCTTTCTGTCTTTACTTTCTGTCTTTTTATTTGGTGGAAATATGCATTTGTCTGGGTCAACTTGGGTTCTCCTAACTGCACCTGTTGTCTCTTCTGCAAGTCACTAAGATTTAAATCAAATGCTCTAGCCAGGAGATTCACAGCCTTACTGACGCAGCCTTTGTGATTCTATGTTCTTGGTCCTCTGCATGATGAAGCGTGATGAAGAAGCAAGTTCTCCGTGGGTCTGTGGCTTCGTCTCAGTTTGAGGAGTGTGGTCCAATAACTGAAAACAATTCATACGAAGTTATGTTATTTCCTGCCAGAGGGGCTGCTCTGTCAGCTTCTGCCCTCAAAATCGAATTGGTCACCTGACTAAGGCTGAGAAGCTCCTGTTGTCCTTCTGTTTGGAAGTTTTCCCTAAATGCTGCTTAGCTTATGATCTTCCACTTTAGTTTTCTGGATAAATGCATTGACATTCAATAATCACAACCAGATTTTATAAATGGATGACGGAGGCATCTGGAAAGATTTTTTTTAAGCCACCAGGTAAAACTATTTAAAAGCCAACAGATTCTGCAGACTGGAATGTCAGTTCTCCTGACACCCCAAGGGATTCACACCACTGAATAAATTTGTAAATGTGAAACAGAAGCCCAGAAAAACATTCAATGACAAAAACTGTCACTCTCTCCCAAAATCCGAATAAGTAAAGGAAGTTGACTTTCTATGCTCCGATATAACATAAAACAAATGGAATGTAAAGTAGAGAATGGCAGGGAAAAGCATTCTTTTCTATGGTTACTTTTTTGTTTGGTTGATCTCATGATCTCATACAATGAGTTTTTATGGGAGAAAAGTAAAATATGTCAAGAAATGATGGAGATGGTGATAAAAATCAGCAACTC
Organism: Dinomys branickii; assembly: GCA_004027595.1. NCBI lineage: Eukaryota > Metazoa > Chordata > Mammalia > Rodentia > Dinomyidae > Dinomys > Dinomys branickii. Next base: position 95,507 of record PVLD010002747.1, on the reverse strand, counting down.
GATGGTTGTAGAATTGGTTTCTGAGTGTGGTTGCTTCCCTACCTGCCAAATTCCATTTAAAATGAGATCCCAAGAGATACGTGAACTCTGGCAGTCAGAAAACTTAATCAGATTTGGCTTCTCACTCCTCAGTATTCTTTAATTTTGCAGAACTAGCTACCAACAAGTTCTGTGCTGGTAGTTTATAGGGAGCTAGACTATTTAAGTTGAAGTCCAAATACAAATCCCAAAAGATTTTACATTTCCTTTCATGGGCAGAATAAGAAAAGTTAATTGAGTGTTGAAATAAAATGCTGAAAGTGTATTTCTTAGGAGGTTCATAGTGATCTCTGTCAGTCAGACTTCTATCTGCACAGAGGATGCAAAAATTTTCACACAGAAGTTACTATTAATAGAACAAACAAAATTTGTACTTTAAATTCTCCTTCAGTTTTAACCTTTTTTTAAAAAACACAGTTGTTTGTCTCCAAGAATTGAAAAAACAGGCCAATGATTTTTTTCTACTGAAGCCTTGAAAAAGTGTTCAATAGTGTTTAACTTTCTACTATGCTACTAATTAAAATTAACTCTGTAGGGAGTGTAGAAAAGGTATTCTTAAATCATAGAGGTGCTACCACATATTAGGATTTGCTTATTTACTTAGGTCTTAAATTTCTATGAGACAACACTTTTGGAAAATGTCAGTGTATTGATTGTCTTACAAAAATGATACCATCCCTTTCATTAGACCATGTCTAGGAAGCAATGAAAATTTATCTTATCTGAGGTGACATTCAGACTGCAGTCTAGAAACCTAGGAGGAAAAAAAATCCAAGAACTATTTAAAGTAATGGTTTGTGACCTTAATCATTATGGCAGTTCTGGGGCTGGACAAATATTTATTGGCCTAAACTTTTGCTGTAGTTAGTGAAATCACTGAGATTCAATTAAGATTCCATATTATATCATATTCCTACACCATTTGGCACAGGGCCTTTTAACCATGGTACAATCAATAGATGTTAGTTTATTAGCTGTGGAAACCTCAAGTAGAAGAATAATACTAATAACAATAGTAATTAAAAATACCAAAGTTGTATGATTTAAACATTTAAATCATATTGCTTTTAAATGAGAGAGCCATTGCCTTTTGGATCCTGATTTCACAGTAGGGTGTCTTTGAGAACACTGGCTTTAGCAATGGGCTTTTAGCAGAGGGATGCCATAAAAGAGAGATCGAAGCACCCACTTATTTTGAGGGTGTAGTGAAACTCAACAAATCTACGACAGAACTCTGATTTCTGTTATGCTATAACTAGAAGTCCCCTCAAAGCCTCATGCCTTTGTAGGTGGGCTTTGGATTCTACTGGGTTTATAGCTAAGTCTGACACTGGGGTGTGGCCTTTAAGGGTCTATTTCCTTCCCTCCTGCTTTGGTCTCTCACTGCTCCAGGCTGACTGTCCCGAGCTCCTACCCCTCTGCCCCGTCCCTCTCTCATACCACCTAGCTTTGCAGCCAGTCACCTATTACTCAAACCTCAGCAAACAGTGAGCCAAAATAAATGTTTTTTTTTCTCAGAGACTCAGGTGTTGAGTGCCAGAACTCAGCGATGAGAAAAGCAACCAAGAGAACCTTCCACCCTATCTGTAGGAGACCGCCTTGGGCCACCAGTCCGTTTCCCAGGCACCACCCCAGGGAACCGGCGCCCTCCGCCAAGCTTTCCCCACCCAGGGTGCCACCTGTAAGGACGTAGTCTTGCTCCTCCATCACATGACCCAGGTGCAGATGAGTATGAAAGAGACACAGAGTCAGTTAGCACATGGGGGCGCTCGCCTCTTAACAGGCAGGGGAGCCCAGAGCCACCGGTTCCTCCTGCCTGTATTCACTCAGATGTGGGCACAAGCAGTTAAAGCAACACAAGATGCATCTGCCTTCTCATATTCATGAATGCATGCTCAGGTACACAACCTAATCTCAGCTGCATAAACTCTTCCCAGACGCTGCGCTCCGCCTTCCGTCTCTGCGTGCTGCTTTTTTCCTTTGTGCGCACAGAAGAGGCCGACTGGGCCTCCATTAGTCTCTGGTCCGCACACACATCATCATCCAGAAATACCTACAGACAGATGCCAAGTCACAGAGGAAATCATTTTTTTCTACCAATTCTTCCTTTCTAGTTTGCCTCTTTTACTGTTTCCTTCCTTCTCAGAAGAAAGAACTCAAACAGTGTAAATTATAGATTCCCATCATGAGTTGCATTGTATCACTCCAAAATTCATAGGCTAAAATTTTAACTGATAGTATTTCAGAATGTGACTTCATTTGACTGAGATTTTGCTTCTTAAAGTAGTCTAGTAGGAAGCATGTCTATAAAAAGAGGAAATTTGGACACAGGCATACATGTAGGACGAGTATTTGTAATCCAGCAGAGGCTAGGAGAGAAATGTGAAGCACATTCTTTCTCATAACTTGCAGAAAAATGCAACCATGATAACATCTAGATCACAGATTTCTAGCATCTGAAAGTGAGAGAAGATAACTTTCCCTTGTTTAAGTCAGTCAGTTTGTGGTATTATTATGGCCGCCTTAGCAAACTAGCGAAACCCCTTAGATGTAGACTTTTTAAGTCATATTTCCCAAACTGACCTGGAAATCTGTATAGCACTAGAAAATATACATGCTGCTAGGTGCCCCAAACCGACTCTGACATAGTATTATTGGGGGTGGTTGGCAATCTTTCTAAAGCAAAATAACAGAAAGAAAACTAAACAAAATCACTGGCTTTAATTCAGGTGCTGATTCACATTTGAGAAATACAACTGGAAATTAGTTGTGTACAAGTAATTTTTCTCACATTAAAACAGAGAAAAGAAAAGGGGATTTCTTATACTTTTCCTTGAATTTATTTGGTCAGTTTAAAATTATTTTCTACTATCTCTGGGATTCAGTGTTTTCTTCTGCAAAACGAGGAGCTTGCTCCATATTCTAAGAGGCAGAAATTTGTATTCAGGTTTGTTCTTGCCAATATTTGTTCTGCCACTAGGGTTAATGCTAGATACTACACAACATTTTATCAACCAGTGTTTGTGCTGTGATCGGTGACATCCTCCACTTCCCTGTGGAAGTGAGGTCCCCCGGGGAAATAGCTTCTAAATTGAGGACTTGTGCGCAGTAGCTTACCGGAGAGCAAGAGAGCTAGAGAGGGGAGAGGAAGAAATTGGGGTATTGGGGAAGCACAAAAGACTCATATAATCCCACCTTTGACACCTGGAGTCTGACTTCCTAACGGGAAGCGAGGGGGCTGGACTTTGGGTCTTCACAATGACCAGTCAGTGGAAGTGGACTGCTTGCAGAAACACTGTGGGACCCATCTAAACGACTGTTCTTCAGTTGAGGGTGATTCGTGAAAAGAAAGCAGGCTGAGAGAAGTCAGCAAGCACCAGGCTCTGCAGCTCAGAAGAGCGCCTTGGTCCTAAAGACAGGCAGTCTCTCGGAAGCTCGCCACAGTTCCTACTACAGCTCACCTCTCCCGCTGTTTGGTTTTACTTGTTTTGGATATTCACCCTGCCTGAGAATGTCTTCTCTAGATTATGGCTGGTCTCCATTCTTTGACAGTATACAAAGCGGAAGGAGAGTAGAATGAACTACAGTCCTCAGCAGCTGGAGCATCCAGCCCAATACTGGTTACCCCTCCCTTAGTCTCCCGCTCTTGTAAATTCTCATCACCCTGAGTAACAATCTCTGCTGTCTATGTGGCTCACCTGGCATAACGAGTCGCCATCAAAACTTGCTCAGGCCACTGCTGCTGAGTGCTATTTGCAAAAATCTTTGAACTGATAGAACTATCTCGAAAGAGGCCTAGAAACTGGTAAAGGATATAAAAATCTGGATCCATTAATTTCATATTCCATATGTTTTAGGTAGAATAATCTATTAGGCTTCAACATCACAGCTTAGGCTAATAATATAACCACTTCTTAGATGTGTTTGCCTTAGTGCTGGTAATTCAAGTAGCCTAACAGAAAGTTCTACATAAAATATGAAAGTAGACGATGTTAATTTTGATATTTAGTCCCCGCTTCCTGTGTGTGTGTGTGTGCGCGCGTGCGTGCACGTGTGTGTGTGTGTGTATATGTGTACACATGGGCATCTGTGTAGTTGAGCAGCGAGATCCACCTTACGCACACAGTTCCTGGGAGTACTGTGCTACAGGGTTGATTTATCATGTTATCATGTTAAGCCCAGTTTATTTCCAAATCTAACAACAAAACATAATGCTGATGGTTATAATGAATAAGAAATATAGTCCCAGGTGAAAATGAACATCTTGTGCACTAAATTAATAATTTTTCTCAAGGCTTCTTTCTGCCAGCATTATATTTAACTTAAGTTTCCAACCAATGGTAGATCTAGAATTGACCCTTACAGGTCAGGCTGCAGTTTCCCCTTTATGAGGCAGACTGCTTGTGTGTGTTACAGTTCTCCATGCAAATTACAAAAAGCTAAGCTCTAAAAATGTATCAGATACTTCACTCTCAGAATATGATCAATCTTACATTCTTATGTCTGGTGGACTGAGCAACTTTACTGAAGATAACAGTATGTAATGTAGCAACCGTTGTAAATTTCTACCATTTTGTTTTGAGGTCATGTATTGTTTTTGGTGCTTGTGTGCTATTTTGATTTTATTTTCACTGTTATTTTGTTAGTTTATTTTTAACTTTAAAAATAATAAAGAACATATTTATTTACCGGTTTGATGTTGTAAATAACTCATTTATAAAGTGGTTACCTTTCAGAACACATTTTCTCATGTGCCCAATGATGTCAACATTACAGATGAAATGTCATATGCTATTAAGATAGAAAACTTTTTATGAATATTATTAACTAAATTTTAGCATGAACAAACTCTAGTTTGGTGGTGGTATACATGCTGCAGCCCAGGAAAATGCATTTTGAATTTTCAGTTGCATTGCATCAAACCCATAGCCAGCCTCCCTTCACTTCTCGTCATTTCCCTTACTTTCTACCACGAAATTCTTACCCTGCTTTCTGTCTTCCTTGAATGTTAACTTAACATGAACCCAAGACCTGGGAAGGCTCTGAGGGTACAGAAGTGAGATGAACCAGTGCTCCTTGGCAGAGCTCATGATGGGAAACTTAGAAGATACATACATGAGTACAAGCCTATCTACACAGCTACATAATAACTCCAACTCAGTAAACTAAGTCATGTAGAAAGGATTATGTAAAAAAGAGGAAAATCTTACTCCAGAAAACTTATACAAAGAAAAATGTTCTAATAATCTTACAAAATTTTCTATTTAAAAAGATAGAAAATAATAGAAATAGGAAAATGACATAGGAAATAAAAATGTAACATAAATTTTGGGTGGAAAAAAGAGTCAATATAAATATGAAAACTTAATAAAGCTTGATGATTCCCTGCATTCTGCTTGCCAGTGTCTTATGGAAGATTTTCATGTTTATGTTCACTAGGGAGATTGGCCTGCAGCTCTCTTTTTTGCTCCTTTTCTGCTTCTGGTATCAGGGCAGTGCTTGCTTCCAGCAATGACTTTGGAGTATTTCTTCCCTTTCAACTTAATTAAAGAGTTTGAGGAATAGTGGCATTAAAGCATCTCAAAATATCTAGTAGAATTCAGCAGTGACTCCACCCGGACCTGGGCTTTCTTTCTTGATAAGTTTTTAATTACATCTTCAATTTCATTGCCTACTTTGGGTTATTTAGAAATGCTACATCTTTGTGAATGAGCTTTGGTCATTCATATGTATCTAGGAATCCTTCCATTTCCTCCTTGTTTTCCATGTTATTTGAGAACAGGTTCTTGAAGTAGGTATTGATGATCATCTGGACTTATAAAGGATCTGTTATGATCTGATTTCACCCTTTTCTTTCTTTCTTTTTTTTTTTTTCGGCCGTACTGGGGATCGAACTCAGGACCCTGCGCTTGCTAGGCAGGTGCTTATTCCACTGAGCTATATCCCCAGCCCTTCTTTGTTAATTACATGGATTTCAGTCTTTTGTTTCCTTTCTTGGTAAGTTTGCCTAGGGGTTTATCAATTTTTATTTAATTGTTCAAAGAATGAACTCCTAGATTTATTGATGCTTCATGATCTTTTTAGTCTCAACTGCATTAATTTCTGCCCAGATGTTATAATTTCCTCCCTTGCCAGAGCTCTGGGCTTGAGTTCTTCCTTTGCTGCAAGTTTGAGGTTCAATATTAGGTTGTTTGTTTGAGCTAGCTCTGTTTTCTGATGTGGGGATTCATCTTGCCATTAGAGAAAAAAAATTAAAATGACCCTAATATTTCAACTCAGTGCAGCAAGAATGAATATTATCAATAACCAACCAGTAACAAATGCTGGTGAGGCTGTGGAAAGGAAATACTTTTCCACTGTTGATGGGGAAGTAGCCTGGTGCGACCACAATAGAAATCGGCGTGGAGATGCCTGCGAAATCTAAAACTAGAGGCCCTGTTTCATCCAGTTATTCTCCTTTTTGGTACCTTCCCAATAGAATTAAAACCTTCGCACTACTGTGATGTATACAAAACATGTCTATGGCAGCACATTTTATAATAACCATATCTTGAAAACAGCCCAGATGACTGTTGAAGGGATAAATAAAATGTGTTGTTGTTTTTTAAATACAGAGGAGCACTACTCTATCATAAAGAAGGGTTCACTCGAGACCTTCTAGGTAACGGAAGCTCCTTGAGACCTTGCTCTCAGTTGGACACACGTTTAAATATTGCACGGTTTCTCTTGTGTGAGAAACTGAAAGCGGAAGGATCAAAATGTGTAATGGATACTGTGAACCAGAAGGAAAATGTTCACATGGGAAGGGGAGCCGGGGAGACGGGTGGGGGAAGGGAAGGAAGGGAAAAGGAAGAAGGCAACCTAGAAGGAAAAATGGAAGCAAAGCTTTTGAAAATGAGGGGGGAAGAAGGGTGGAAAGGAGAGGAGGGAAATGAGTAAGAAAGAAGGACCAGGATGTGTCACGTACAGGTACATAGTCCCTGTGATGACTGTGAGCATGATACACATCTAAAACACGCCACTAAATAAATTAATTAATAAGAGGGAAAAGGGAAACACAGCTTACAGGTGACACCGCCCCGTGAGCGTGAGAGGGAGAACAGGGCCGTGCTTTTCCCTCCGCAGGTGAGATGCAGTGAGGTGGACCTTACCTCAGCCACCTGCTGCAGTCAGACTTTACCCCACCTCATTCGGACGACAGCAGGGCTGGATTCCCTGGGACAGACGCCAGTGATGAAAACGGCGTAGGATCATCCTAACCCTGAAGCTGCTCTGCAAGATTAGGAGACTAGGAGAGAACTGAGGCTTTTAGTTCAGGAGAGAAAAAGGCAGAAAAAGGGGCACATGCTGTATACATTACACCTTAAACATCCACGTTTTCCTCTAGGATGACGACGGCATGTTCTCGCAGAAGCTGACCTCTATCTGACCTCGTTCCTACGCTGCTCAGCACTGAAGTTTGCTCTCTGTCCAAGCCAGTTCATGGTGGCCAGGGGAGCTCTTTCTTCAAACGCACAAACAACAACTACAGCAGCAACAAAACCTGTATGCAACGTGAGAAGAAAGCAATGATATAATATAAATACATGAAAAGTATAGCGCCCAACCCCAAAGAAATGGAGAACCCTGAGCTGCCTAAGAAATCATCCAAAGCACTAGTTTTATTGGAGCTCACTAAGTGACCTGTGGACACAGAAACAACAGCTAAAAAGTTCAGTGAAATAAGTTGCACACAAAAATTGAAGTTCAGCTATGAGGTAGAAACTACTAAAAGAAACAAATAGAGATATTGTAACTGGTGAAACAATAATGGATTTGAGAAATTTACTAGAGGAGTTCAAAAGCAGAACTCACCAAGCAGAAGAAAGCATTGGTGAGTTTAAAGACTGGTTATTTGAAATAATTCAGTCAGAAGATTGAGAAAAGTAAGGAAAGCCCAAAAGATTAATAAAATATCGAGGGAAGAATTATATCCAGTATGGATTTTGCAAAGGAGAAAATTTTTAGCTAGGGCAGTGAGGCAATATAAATAATATTGAAAGAGAATCTTTATTCACAGAGAACCTAATTATTTATAGAAGACACTAAGAAATCTGAGTGAGACTCACATCTTTGCAGAATTAAAAATCAATATAAAATTAATTTCTGTGTACTGGTAGTGAACAATTGGAAACTAAAATTAAAATCACATATCCAATTGCCTCGAAATAAACAGTATTTGTGGCTAAACCTAAGGCAAATGAGTTTTATAGTGAAAACTAAACAATATTGATGAGAGGAATTATAGAGCACATTAACAGATTGTGAAATGTACTATGTCCATGTACAGAACCACACAATACTATTCAGACATCATTTTTCCATAAATTCATATATATGGTATATCAACAAAAGTCCTGCATAGTACATCATAGAAATTGCAAAAATGACTTTACGATGCACATTGAAATGTAAAGGTAAAAATAACTTTGAAAAAGATAAACAGTGAGGACTTATACTGAGTGAACACGAGACACATGAGGCTGCAATCAAAACAGTGTGGTCCTGGCATAAAGATAAGCACATCCATGGTACCAAATAGGGAATGGATAAAGACATGTGTACTCAGGGGATTCCTTGATTTTTATTAGTGGAAGAAAAAACTGATTCATTCTATTTTTAACTATTTGCCTAAAAAGCCAAAGTGTATGCCCTTCACACAAGAATGTTCACAGTAGCTCACTACTGGTAATCACCCTAACGGAAGGCGAATCCAGTTTCCAGCACATCCTACTGGGTATATCGTGCCATCTTCAGGCCTCTTTAGTACTAAACACTTATTTCAACACCTGGAGTACTGTGCTGCTGAAGACTCAGAGATAAACCCACTCATCTCCTGGGCTTAAGTACATTTCCAGGGCTCAAGGTGAAAGCAGCTGCCTGGCCTTGGGAGCAGCCCATCCTTAATACAGGGCAGATAAAGAGAACAAAGATTCATCTCCTCTGATTCGACTGGGGAAACCCTGTAAGCCCTGCGAACTCCAAGAGTCCCCACAAGACCAGCAAAGCCTGTGTTGTAAACATGTCCCAGGGCATTTTGCTTCTAACAACAGTTCCTTCTTCCTTAATCCCCTAATATTTGGATTTTGAAGGGATTCTCCCAAATGAACCTCTCATGTGCAGATACGTCTCTGACTCTATTAAATGTGGCTTTCCCAGTCACCACGGCATACCCAGACTATTGGAGAATTGCACACGCGTTTTAACAGCCTCACGTGGAGACGGCGTGCGTCAGTGTAGGACACAGTTCACTGAGCAGGATTAGTCTTTGGTCCTCCTAACAGCACACAGGGTGAGCAGTGTGCAGAGGAGATGAAGTGTTCAGTATGCTTCTCCCCTCTACCCTTCCTTGGGTCTGGGGGCGATGTTTTATTTACTATTTTTATCTTGTGTTCGCTTTTGTAATCCTACCATTTTGACAAATGCTTAGCATTTTCCCATGTTTTTTTTTTTACCATCAATATATAAACGTAGAATTTATGAGAATGTTCACTTATTAATATTAATGGAAAAAACTTCCCAAATGATACAGTTACATATCTATGCAAATGAAAATGATGTGGGAAGTAGGATGCATTTTAAAGAAAATATGAAGCCTTTTAATTCGAAAACTATAGAACTGTGACATCAGATGGTTGTCTAGATAGAAGTATTACATTTCACGTGGAGGAAGAGATTGGGGATTGAGGTTAAGTCCCTGAGAAAAGCGGTAATTGTGATGATGGTGGCACAGAGAACTTCTAAAGTTACAGAATTTTGAAAAAGTTGTTGGTTTGAACACACGTTTAAGTGAAATAGATGCTTCTGCTTGCTATTAGTTCTGGAAGTTGTTAGCTCTTCAGAAAGAATATAATCTGTCCTTATTGAGAATGATGAAGTACTGTTGAGGATCACTTCATAAGACATAATATTTATGAAACAATGACTTATCTTTAGCATTTCCTGATTAACACCACTTAACTGGGGTCACTCTCTTCCTTGGCATTTCAAGTACCTTTACCAAAACTAATTTGTGCTTGTTTGTAGATTGCTTTGTGAAGTATTTTAAAACAGTGTTTCTGCATGCGCTACCAATCCAAAACTGATCTGGGCTTCTAATATTCTATTTTCTGTTTTTCTCATACTCACTGCATTTTTAAATTTAATAAATATTTGTTCTGATTTGGGTTAATAGATATCAAGCACTACACATGTGCTTGCCGGATTTTATCCCACTTATTTTCTAGGTATTGTGCTGAGCCTTAAGAGACAGGCAAATAATTTTCTCCACCTGATAAGCAGTGGTGAAACCGAGGCACAGACGTTTGAGTAATTTGCCAAAAGTCACACAGCTGGTGAGATATCGAGTCATAATTACAATACAAGCAGCATTTCGTCCTGTTCCTGCTCTTTGCCCCGTCGTGTGTGCCCTTCCCGTGTGCTGGATCTGCTATGCAACCACCACCGAGAGAGCTTAAGGACGCTAAGGAGCGAGATCCAGCTGGTTATTGTCTAACCTCAAGAATCCGGGGTATTTCCACACTCCGTAATTCAGTGCAGTTTCCTTTATCCAAAATACAACTAAATCACCAAAAGTGTTGGCGACCTCATATAATAAATCCATTAAGTTATCCAGAAAGTGCACTACATTAGCATAGTAAAGAGCACTGTTAGCTAATGCCCTGCTTTGCCATCTATTTATATTAAAACCACGGTTGTATTTTTAAATTTTATTTCTGAAATAGTGTTTGATTTATTCAAAAATTTCAATGGCGTTTCCATTACCCCCTTTATTTAGTGTGGCCTAAATGAAAACTATTTCATAACATCATATAGTTTTTAAAAACAATTTGGATTGGTATAATGCTCTTAATGTTACTATGGACTTTATTCATCTTGTGCAGGTTTTCTCTCACATAGTTTTATAATTTCCTTCCCAGGCTCCATCTAGGATCTGGAACTGTAAGTCTTCATCACATTTCCTAAATTTTCTCCAATCTAGGAAAATTTTGTAGCCCTTTCCTTGTTGATGGCTTCAGCACCTTTCAAGTAAACTGACCAAGTAATCTGTGTCATGACCTTCATGTTAGATTGATTTGGTTTTTCTCAGGGTTACATTGAACTTGCGTTTTTAGTGTTTATAAGAATATCTCGGAAGTGATGTATCTTCCTCCACAGACAATGTTAAGATGTACATCGTGTTAAAAAATCTTATTCCTGGTAAAGTTAACCTTAATGATTAGATTAAAATTAGTATTGCCTCATTTCTTTTCTGAAAATATACTCTTTTTCCATTTGTAGTAAATAAATTCTTTTAGAGTATATAAGAAATCTGTTTTTCCTCAAACTCTGGCTTACTAATTTTCCATCCATCAGTGGTTCCTACCCAAAATAATTATTACTCTGGCATTCTAATGATGCTTTTCTATTTCTTCTTCCTTTTATAGTGAATGGACTTCTTTTTTCTTTTATTTTAAAGAGAATAAAAGAATAACAAACTAACAATAACAGACACAAACAAAACAAAGCAAAAACAATAAAGATGTTATAGGGTTTAAAAACCAAATGATAGGAATTAACAGTGGTTGTTGTATTGCATATTGTTATCTTAAGTGGAGTTACTGAGGGCAAAAACTACATCTTAGTGCTCATTTACTTTTTCATTAATGACTTATTGATTTTTGGATGATAACATTCATATTCATTTTGCTTTGAGTTTATAACCCATTTTAATTATTGTTTTGTGATCCAGAATATTCTCATCCAGGGCATGACATCTTTTAAATTGGTTTCCTCTGACATAAACCCTCCTTATTTAAGCATATCCTTACCATCAAGCTGCAGGTTTATTTTTAATGTTTCTTATCCTACTTCTTAAATAATTACCTCTTCAAAATTGCTTTCAAAGCTAGTGAGACTTAGAAACCAAGACCAGGAAGTATGATATGTGCATGGCTGCAGGTGTCTCTTACTTCTAAGCTTTCTTATTTGACAAAGCTGATAAAATATACCTGCGTGAAGTACTACACACACATGCACACACACATACATATCTATATTAGGATCTATTTTTCTATCTAAATAGCTACCTACCCAGCAGAAAAAACATGTTAGCTGATGTGTTCATTTCTCATTGAACATTAATGATTCATTATAACTATCTCATATATAATATATTATGAACAGCAAGAATTCTGGCTCAAATTGCTACCAGAAATTTACTTCATTATTCCACTCAAACATTCCCTTATTTTAAAAACCCCCAACTCATCCACCTGTCAGAAAGTATTTTCTGTCTTGAATAGAAAATGTGTGTGAAGTGTATTTTTTCCTTAGCCTTGCATTAGCCAGTCAAGATAATGTTTCCTAACTTATGTAGGTTCTTTATTCTCTAGGAACCCTTTCAGTGTGATATTGTTATTCAGTTTGGTTTAGTTTGTACCTGCTTTGTGTCCCCTCCACTTCCTATTACACCTTTAAGAATTTGTAGGCAGTGAAATGACTTCATGGTTAAAGTTATAAATGTCGTCACCACTGAACACTAAAATGTTCTAACTTCCTAACATGGAGGAAGGAGACCAGGAGACATGCACACTCCTTGCAGTGCCCTATACAACCTACTGTCTTTGAACTCCAAAACGTGGGCCCTTAAGACTGATCCCTACAGAACTGTGAGTTAAACAATTTGTCTTTCTACATAAAGTTATCTAGCCTCAAGTGTCTCATTTTAGCAACTCAAACTGGACCAACACAGAAACATTATCACGATGGCCAAAGGATACCCAAAGGTACACAGTTGAAAAGAGATGGAACTTGAACTGGAATTCAAAAATTTCTTGAGCACTAGGAATGCCTCGTTATACAGGCCAAGCTATTGGGTGGCCTGTTGTCTAAGATCATACATGTTTTGCTCTTATGATTAGTTCTGTGCCAACAGCCTCTCTGCTATACTCCGGCTCCTGCTTTTTGAGGTTCAGTGCTGTCATATGGAACACAGTGTCTGTCAGAGAGTCATTTGTCATCGTGCATCAGCACAATCAACTTCGGTGGCTGGACAAGAATCTGCACCCTGTTTAGTTAACACAGACTTCCCCTAGTGTGCATGAACAGAAGAACTGCATTGTGTCTGCATTAATCAACACTGTAAACAGCTGCAATTCTGGGAGTGAAACGTTAAGAATGATGCATTCTTGGACTCAAATGCCTGATAGACAGAAGAGAAAAATAAAAAACACAAAAAAGAAAATTGAAAACACTCATGTTATTATTATTTCATCAATGATTTTAATGTAAATTACTTCAGAAATCTTAGCTCGCTATGATTTTCCTCAAAATACCCTATTTCATAAACTTGTTCTGTGAAAGTAATTGAAATGCTACCTGAAAATTTTGGGAAAAGAGTGTCTTCCTTTGCTTTGTTTGAGATGGAACAGAAAAGCATACTGGATACGGCCTTTAGAAATTCTCGTTCTCCGCATTAAGAAACTCCAGGGTTAATGTTTTAATTGATGAAGCTGGTGAGATGCATGCACCTTCCTGTGAAGGACGGAGTGCCGTGTATTAATATTAAGTGGAGAAGCTGGGTTCCGAAATAATTACAACTGAAGTGCAGTTTCTCCCTCCGCTCCACACCGGAGGGCTGTGCGGTTGTCCGTGTTTTCCTGCCTCCTCACCCGCCTCTCGAAAGACCGCAGGTTTTCTCGCCAGGACTGTGTTCGCGGGAAGGGTGTGAAGATATGTGAGCGGCCATGTGAAAAACACTTGAAAGTCACAGGTGCGATACTTGATGATGGTGAGAAAATGGAAGGAAAAGAGGTGCCAACTGGCTGAAAAAAATGTGTCATTGTCCATTTATGGGTAACTTCAGGGAGGCCGGCATTAAAGTCCTTGCCCAAAGGTTTGTAGGTCTATTCGCACAAAGTATCGTGCTGAGAACAGCAAAAGCATGCGAAACACCTTTGATATCACCTTTCCAAGTGACAACAGTGACGCAAAGGAAAATAAACAAGGTTATGCTGTTATGCTGACATAGCTAAAGCAATTGAGAAAAAACGGGCTTTCCATTAAAGAAAAGCAAGAAGATATGTAAAAACATAGCTCGTGCTTCTCTGCCCACGCTGCGAATTCAGTGGGTCCTCCTGTGCTTTTGCTCGTTTTGTGATGCTCATCTTTGGGACCACAAACTGTAAACTGGCTTAGAATCTGTCCAAGGTCCTCCGTTCCCTGCATTTTGGGCCAGTTTTGGGCTGGGAAATCCCACTTCCTCTCAGTTAGTGAGGCTTACAGAGCAAGATGAAGTCTGCTGAGGACATACAGGGAGATTAGTACCTAGGTGTGGGAAAGAATCTCAGCTTGTTTCCTTTATGATGTTAAACTTGCCCCTTCAACCACTACTTGGTATTCCAGGAAGAGCCCCAGATCCCTCCCCCTGCATGCACTACATAAAATGGGGGCTAACTAGAGCCTGGGTCATTGTTCCCAGAATACTGACCGTGCCACAGCCATATTTTCTAGCAATTCTTGTCCCTTTTTCTTTTTCTTTTCTGCTCTGTTCCATAACCCCAAGCAGGAGATCAGGAACTCACTGCAGGGGGCCCTGGTAATTGTTGCTGTGGAAAGGAGTCTCTGATAGTTCATATCTCAAGTAGATATTATCATTATTGTTCTTTTCAGGCAGAATGGAGGGCTAAGTCATGATGCTTAACTTTATTTTTATAATTCACTAAACCATGTTTCCCCTCTAAGTCTTCAGAAGTGTTGCAATCTTTTACATCTTATCTGCAGCTCTATCTTTAATGGTGAGTAATGCCCTCTTGCCTCTAACTTTATCTGCCCTCCTGAGTTAGGGTTCTCTAAAGAATCAGAACCAATAGAATACAGGTGCATATAAAAACCAAATTAAGAGGAATTGGGTCCAGCGGTAATGGGGGTTGACAAATCTCGAGGTCTAGCATCCATAAACTGGAGATCGAGAGCAGTCAGTGGTGTGATACAGTCTGGGTGGGAAGGCCTGGGACCCACAGGAATTCAGGGTATAATTCTCAGTCTGACAGCCAGAGATAAGTTGTCCCACTCAGGCAGAACAAGACAAATTCTCCTTCCTTCCAGTTTTTCTCTTCAGACTCTCAGTGAAGAATATACTGTGAAACTAGACCAAGGAGAGCCATCTACACCACTGAAGCCACCAAGTGAAATGGCAAACTAAGTGTTCTAGAAGCACCCTGCAGCTAGATTATGAAGCTGTGAGCTGTATTTACTGGGGACATTTACTGGTACCCTACACAAATCATCACAAATTTAATAAAGCATATAACTTTATAATGCAACCTAATAACTGTCAACTGAGTTCCACTGGCCCACACATGTGTGCCGTAGGCCCACCTGCATCTGTCACCTGATGCTATTAGTCCCTTAAAAATAAAAATGGTGAAGCTTTTCTGCCAATATGATCGCGTACAGGAACAGTAGGGTTATGACCTCATATACTCCTTTCTGCTCTTTTGTCTCAGAAGCTTGGTCTCACTTTTGGTTAAGTTTTGGTAATAGAAATTTACATTTACCAAATTTGTCAAGTTTATTGATTTTTTAATTAAGTTTATTGATACATTCACATAGATGCATATGGTCACAGCCATCACACGAAATTTGTTCCTGTACATGATACATCTTGATTCTTTTTTATCCTATTCCCCTTCTCTTTTTTGAAGCCATCTTGCCCTCATTATTTAAAAAGCTTTATTTTCATTTTTCCTTCTTTTCTTATTTTTTTCTTTTTCTTTCTTTTTTTCCCCCATTTGCCTCTCTAGCTCCCATTTTGATTTGAATGTTTTCTTCCTATTTTACAATGTCTATTATATATTTTGGTCTTTATTTACACTTTTGGTTTCTCATTCAAGAGAAAGTATGCAGTATTTGAACATCTGTGTCTAATTTATTGCACTTAAGGGTAAGTTCTTAAGGTGCATCCATTCACCTAGAAATTTCTCAAGTTTATACTTCTGTATGGTAGAGCAGTACTCCAATGTATAAAAAGCCACATCTTTAACCATTCATTAGTTCTGATGGGCATTTTGGCTCTTTCCAAGATTTAGCTATTACAAATTGTGCTGCAATAAAGATGGGGCACACATATTGCTAGGGCAGGGTGCTTTTAATACCATTAGAATGCTACCAAAAAGGATAATAGCTGAGCCAATGGAAACGCTAAAGGGCTGGGGATATAGCTCAGTGGAATAAGCGCCTGCCTAGCAAGTGCAGGGTCCTGAGTTTGATCCCCAGTACCGCCCAAAAAAAAAATGGAAACGCTAGTTTTAGCTTTTGAGGACTCTCCACACAGATTTCCACAGTGGTTGCAGCAGTCTACATTCTCGCCAGCACTGGAGAAGGGTTCCTTTTTCCCCACAGCCCCTCTGGAATTTGTTATCGGTTGATTTCTTGATAATAGACATTCTTGGTAGAGTGACATGGAATCTTAGTGTTGTTTTAATTCTGAACAGTGATGATGAATATTTTTCATATATTTATTTGATGTCTGTACTTCTTCATCTGAGAAGGGTGTATTCATTTTAAATACCCCACTGTCACAAACAAACAGATAAAATATACAAAAAACTCAAAGATTATCAGAACTGAATCAGATCTGAAGAAATGAGTTTAGTGGATGTCTACAGAGTGTTCTACCCCAGAACATCAGAACTCACATCTTCTCAGCTGCAAATGAGATGTTTTCCAAAACATACCACATACTTACTCATAGAAATGTTTAAGTAAATGGACAGATTCCTGGATATATATGAATTGTCAAAGCTGAATAAAAACTACATAAAAATTTTAAATAACCCAATGTGAGTCCATGCAATAGAAAATATAATTAAAAATCTACCAACAAAGAAAAGCCCAGGTCCTGGTGGAGTCACTGCTGAATTCTACTAGATGTTTAGAGAAGCTCTAATGCCACTACTCCTCAAACTCTTCAATGAAATTGAAAGGGAAGAAATACTCCTCTAGTCAATGCTGGAAGCAAGCACTGCTCAGAAGCAGAGAAGGAGCCAAGAAAAAAAAAAAAAAAAGAAAAGAAAAAAGAAAAAAAAAACTACAGGCCAATCTCCGTAGTGAACATAAATGCAAAAATCCTTCATAAGACACTGGTAAGCAGAATGAAGGGAATCATCAAGGAACTTAGACACCATGACCAAGTAGGATGCATCCCAGGGATCCAAGGGTGGGTCAGCATATGCCAGCCAATGAATGTAATGCACCAAATCAGCAGAGCCCAGGACAAAAATTGCATGCTCACCTCAACAGATGCATAAAAAGCATTGAACAAAGTCCAACACACATGCTTTCAATTGGAAAAAATCCGTATGTGACAAGCCACCATCATACTAAATGATCAAAAATTGAAGCTTTCACTCTATAATCAGAAACAACACAAAAATGTCTACTGTCACCATACTTGTTCGACACAGTTCTGAAAATATTAGCCAGACCAATTAGAAAAGAGAAAGAAATAAAAGCAATAAAGATAGGAAAAGAAGAAATTAAAATATCATTATTTGCAGATGATATTATACTCTACATAGATAACTCCAAAAACTCCACTGAAAGAGTTCTAAATTTAATAATCAAATTCAGTAACATAGCTTGAATACGTGTCTAATCTCAGAAATCAATGGTTTTTTGGTATACAAATAACAATCTCACTGAGAGAGAAACTAAGGAAGCCAAACCTTTCATAATAGCATTAAATAAAGGAAATATATAGGAATATATCTCACAAAGCAAGAAGAGACTTTTACACTGAAAATTACAGTGGTCTGAGAAAGGAGATTGAAGAGGATATCAGATGATGAAAAGATATTCCTTGTTCAAGGTTAAAAAGAACCAATGCAGTGAAAATGGCCATATGTCCAAAAATGTTATACTGATTTAATGTAACCCTGATCAAAATACAAAATGCATACCTCACAGAACCACAGAAAATATTTCTAATATTCATTTGGAGCCAGAGAATATCTAGAATAGCAAAAGCAATTCTGGGCAATAAAGGCAAGGCAAAGGGCATCAAAATTCCTGCCCTGAAATAATATTACAAAACTATTGTGCTAAGAACAACATGGTACTGGCAAAAAATCAGACCTAAGGATCAATGGAGCATATTAGAAGATGCAGAAACAACTCCAAATACACTCAGCCAGCTTATCTTTGACAAATGGGTGAAACACCTCCCATGGAAGAAAGACAACCTCTTTACTAAACAATGCTGCCAAAACTGGCTTTCCACATGCTGAAGACCAAAACTTGACCCATGTCTATCATCATGCACTAAAATAAAATCAATCTGGATTGAAAGTGTAAATACTAAAACACAAACACTAACCCTCCTGGAAGAAAGAATTGGTAGAATTTTTGACTCTTGAAGACATAGACATAGGGAAAAATTTTATGACAAAATCCAAGTTGTGGAGAAACTATCATAAATCAACAGCTGGAATCTCATATTAAGAAAAACTTTTGAGCAGCAAAGAAATCACCAACAGAGTGAAAAGATAACCCATAGAAAGGGAAAAAATTTTCCATCTGTTCCTTGTATAAGGGACTAATATCTAAAATATCTGAAGAACTCAAAAAACTCAGACCCCTAAAATTTAAAGACACAATCCAAAAATGAGCATCTGAAATGAATAGACATTTTTCAGCTAAAGAAGTATAAGCAGCAAATCAATATAAGAAAAAATGTTCAATATCCCTGGCCATTTGAAAATTGTTTCCCTTCTCTTTGTTTCCAGCTGCCCCAGGGGTCAAGTCATTTAGTTCTCAGAAGTAAGACACAATCTCTCATGAAGAACACTCTGAGAAACCAGAAGGCCAAGCAAGTAGGGGCACATTACAGTTCATTCCTCTGATCATGGGAGCAATCATGGGTCTAATTAATCTTCTCAGTGCTGATCCAGACTAGATTGGGAAGTGGCTGATCAATGTAAATTGAAATCACCCTTTTCTACATGTGTACATACAACTGTTTTCAGTTTATTTTCCCCTGAAAGTTTCTATGCAGCAGGATTCTGAATTTCTCTTCAAAATGTTTTGCTACCAGTAATGTTACATAATTATTTCTGTTCAGAAATAAGAAAAATAGAATTCTGATGATATTCCCTGGGCTTCATTTACTTTTTTCTTTTTTATTAGTGTATGTTTATAGTACATAATGTTTACATTTCTTGTGGAGAATTGATATATGGACATAATACACAAAAATTTCTTCTTTTGCATCTCGTTTTCCTTCCATCTGTCTGCCTCCACCTATCTCTTGATCCAATTCTGCCTTGGTTATTTTCTCTTGTTGCTGGGACAAAATATCTGGTACCCAAAATTAAGGGAGGAGAGGTTTGTTTAGCTCACTGTTTGTGGAGGTTTCAGTCCATAACCATCTGGCTCCAAGGCAGGGTGGCATGGCAGAGGGGTAACTGTTTAAGGCAGCAGAAGACAGCAAAAGCAGCACGAGCACAGAGGTGCTGGGAGCGAGCCTCTTTTCCTCCCTTATATTTTATGCAGGCCACCTGCCCTCAAATGGGTGTAGTACTCACACAACCTCTGTGACCCCCACTAGCACAGACTCAGGATCTTGCAAAGTGAGGACCTAGGCTTCTGAGTCATGTAAACTTGTACACTTCTCAGCTACTGGGAACTGAAACTATTCTGACCCCTTTGTATGGTTTATAGATAAGGATTCCCTTAAGTCATCGTTTTGGCATCTTTTCTTTTTTGCATTAAGGTTTTCAGTACATATGTAGCAAAAACTAGTACGATGCCTGTGCTGGTTACTTCTCTCTGGGTGTTGAGACCAAATACCCAACACCCAAAATGAAGGAAGGAAAGATTTATTTAGCTTAACTTGTGGAGGTTTCAGTACATACACTTGGCTGGTTCCAAGGCAGAGTGGCACGTGGCAGAGGGCAACAGTTCACGGTGGTGGAACAGCAAAGCAACAAGAGCCAAAGGGAGGAGTGGCAGAGCTAGCAAGCCTCTTTCCCTCCCTTATATATTACGCAGGCTGCCCCCACCCAGGGGGCGTGTAGCCCTCACATCACCTCCATGCCCTCCTCTTGCAAGGGTCAGGATGAATACAAAATAAGCACCCTGGCTCCCCGCTCAATCATGTAGTTAACCTTCTAAACTTCGCACACTGACACAATGAACAACATTGTAGAGCAGGAAGGGCATGTCCTTTTTACCCTGGGATGCAGAACTGGGGAATCACTTAGTCAAACCTCTAGACTCCTCAAGTTGGCACAATGTATCAAACGTAACAGTAATTCTGCGGATATCAGGGAGTTTGCACTTTGGGAACTTTCTCTTCCCAGGTCCGGCCTTCAATATTTTACCTCTTTCATCCTCCTGGATTGCCTCTGCTGAATTCCGAGTCTATCAGGTTCTGACTGAATTCTTCCTTTATTGGAAACCTTTTTCTGTGCCAGGCATTAAATAAAGGAATGGATTAAATAAAGGAAATAAAACAACCCGTGCAGTTTATTTCTCTCCTCTCAGGACACACCTTCATCACTTGATTGGTAAAGTTTTGAGAACTATTTGAGTTTTTAATTATTTCAAGTGAAAATGTAAATTCAGTTCCTGTTACTCCCATTTGGTCAGAAAACAAAATATGTATTATATGCTAGAGAAAAACGCATTGGTAATAGTATAATGAACCATAAATACAATAGTTGTGTTTGAAATTCAAAGACACCCTCCTCCATCTTGCTCAGGAAGTGCGATGAGACACGATGCAATCGTAAAGAAAGAAAACTGCCCATAATTATCTCCAGTGTCATTGGGGGTTTACTGGCAAATACGGACTCACCCCGAGAACGCAGCCAGTGTACGGATAATGATGGGCAAGGGAGACCTCTTTGCAAGCTCAAATTAAGAGACAAATCAAAGAACATTCAAAATGTGCACCCGGGAGAATTTTAGTGTAACTATCTCTCATTTATGTATCTCAGTGTCTTTGTGAGATGAGTATTTATTGAGATTGTTTTACCCTTGTTCAGTAACAAGTATGTGATTAGAAAGCAGATTTTTCTTCTTTTATTAAAAACCTTAGCAGTTCTCTCCAAAATGAAATAAGTACAGGTATACTGTGAGCCCTACCATAGATCACCTGAAGATCCTAAACATTTTTCTGAGCATGATGGATGACTTTGAGTCATCCTTTCTGGGAGGAATCAAATTTTTTTTTTTTTATGTTTTATATATAAAGGAGAAAACCCAAAATTCGTGACCGTGATGGCCTTCTGAGGGAAGAGAGTGATGACCAATAGTAATATACTTGTTCCATAGACTTTCCCAGCCCCCTACCAGTTAGTGAGGTGTGTAACCGGCACCATGTCTGTATGCATGCCAAGAAGATGTGACGAATGTGGCCGAAGTTGTAAAAAGCCAAGTTGCTCCTCCTTGTCCCTTCCTTTGGCAGAGTCACGTATTCAAAATAGTGCAGCCAGGGGGTAAACTCCATCACCGGGGGGGCGGGGGGGTTCTCTTACTCTGGACAACAAAGATCTTTTCACTTGCTTTTGATGCACAGCATGTGGAGAAATTCAACTTTGAAATGTTAAACTACTGAGATTTAGATTCTTTTTAACCATAGCAAGACACAACATATTCTGAGCAATAATACCTATAATACTATATTATTTTATATAAATATACCTTTACATTTATTAGTTTAAATGCTCTTCTCATTTACTGTTTACCCCAGTGACCTCATATAAAGGTTGTTTTATCTTTTAATTTTTACCGGATTCCTAAAGGCCGTGCTGGCTACTCAAAACTGAATAATCAGAAATGAGTCCAGTTTCCAACGCTTTACTGCCTAACCTCGAACCTGTCATTTTAGTAACTACGCTACCCAGCTTTGCTTGTCGTGAACCCATCCAAGAGAAGTGGAGGAGAGGGAGTGATTAACACATGGACTCAACCAAGGTAAATATTGCAAATAAATATTGTAGCAATAAGAAGCTTTTGGTTGATTTTAGCAGGAACTTGAGACACAAAGTAGAAGTTTGGTTGACTTGGACTAAAAACTAAACTTTTATGAAGCAAGGGTAGAAATGACTGAGTTTTTCAACCCAGGTGAAAACCCTGGTCTGATCCAAATACTTTGATGCATACATGCATGCGCAAATACCAATGTGCGAAAACACATTTGAAAACACATACATATTATCCTGGATGGAAACACATGATATAAGAGTGGGGTTGGAAAGAGAAGAGGTCTATACCTGGCTTCTGGGGCACATGATGTGAATTCCAGCGGGCTTGGGCAGCCCAACCCCAGTGGCCTTGCTGGTTGCAGCCCCCATTTCTTATTCCCGGGCTGGATTCACTCTTCTCAGGAAATAATCTATGTTCCTGGCATCTAGCTATTGTTTTCACTCTCATAGGTTCATGAAATACTCGCTCAGGGCCTCTTTGGATGGGTTCTCTGGTCTCTTTTAGTGTTAGCCTCCCTGACCCCACCATTTGTGTAGTGTGTATACTGGTAAAACTGACGCCACAGGGATGATGCAAAAATCTGTTATCAGCAACAGCAGTCACCAGGGTCCCGTGGACCCTGGCTGGAGTATCCTGAGTGCTGATGGGTGAGAATCCTAGGTAAGCAATTTGCTTAGAGGTCGTTCTTAAAGAGGGCTTGCAAGGAGTCACTTATTGCGTGAAAGGTTTACACTGTTGTACACTTGAGCCTGTGATGGCTTCTTGCTAAATTCTAAGTTGCCTTCAAGTTGTCTTTCTTCTTGCCTCTGTAAAAGCAGTGTTAATTTCACCAGCCACCATAATGCCTTTCATCCAAGCTCTACCAGCCCTTTTTGAGCCAAAATTTAAAGTTTGCAAATTTTTATGCTCTGCTCTTTGTGAATTCTTCTGTATGTACGCCTAAAGATAGCCAGCAGTACCCATGCCACAGATTGAAGGTTCAACCGCCTGGAAATTTCGTCTACCAGATCAATTAATTCATTACCCTTAATCTCCATCACTGCAAAGTTTCAGAACATGGGCAACATGTAGATATTTTGTTTGGTTGGGACATAGCATACATGGCCTCTAATAAAATCACCAACAGAACCCTTGTTCCTAACGGAAATATGTTCAGCTTGGCATTTTATATCCACATTACTATTAGGATTCTGGTCCTCTGAGCTCAGAAGAGAATTGCTCATCAGACTCTGCTTTCAAAATTCTCAGGCCTGTGTAGCCCCCAAGTTTTTCCAACTCCTCCCACAAACCAGTTCCAAAGGGTTCTTAGCCTCACAGTAAGGCCCAGTCAGAACATTGAGATTTTCTCTCTAGCACAAATTTCCTTAGTCAGATTTTACAATGCTGGAATAAACTACCTGACACCAATAACTTCAAGGTGAGGATGTTTGTGGGGCTCACTGTTTCAGCTGGCTTCAAGGCAAGAAGCCCATGACAGAATGACACGCAATAAAGGACGTCTGAGTTCATGGCAGCTGGAAGGCAGAGGAGATGGAGCCACTAGAGAGAAAGAGACCAGGGACCAGACGTAGTTCCCAAGGGCCTGCCTCTATCACCTCTGAAGACACAATCAGAGTTCTGCTTTATCAACCCCTTGGGTAGCTATCAGGATGATCAAACTGACAACCTACCTTAACCTCACAGTTGGACATCTGGTGGGTGTCTGCGGAGTCTTCTGATGTCCACAGTCCCCAAAACTACCTCCGCTGTGTCACTCCACTCAGAAATTCTACTTTGCCCATAGTTATGATGTGTTTGCTCATCCACACAGTCACTTTTAAACAACCTCTTCTGCAGAACATAGAGATCAAGATCTGGGTTATACAAATGTACCAATCCTCTAAGGTGGATATAATTATTATGTGCTGCAAACATTTACTAATACATTTTTGAAAAAGTTAAAAATATTATTCTAAGAAACATCTCCTCTGAATTTCGGTGATATTCAGTATAAAGAAATACTATGTGTAAATTCTGTAGGCATAAGAGTGGTTACCTTTCAAGACCTGTTTCTCAAAGGGGCCTTCCTGACAAAGGAGATATAGGAAAAAGAAAGACCAATGTGATAAACACAGGACAAATCTCAATTGCAACTGAACATACATGTGAGCTTGACCACTTCTCATGAGGTACGTTAGAGAACATACTACTTTTCTTCTGATTGTTCAGAAAAACCTGTGACTAACACACACACATGCACACACACATACACACACATTGATACACATACAAGCACAACATTTTATGTATTGAGGATAAAATTTCTCAGAAGTAATAAATCCCAAACCCAGTAGAGAATGTAATTTTTTCAAGCTGCTCAGTATTTTACCATTTTTCAAGACAGTTGCACTCCAATGGTGTTTGTCATCTGCACTAAAGCTTCGGTCCTTTTCTCTCCTCTCTGCTCCTAAAACTTTTATAACTGGGCCACTCGGGTGTCCAAGAGAAGAATGATTTCCCCTGATTAAGCCATATTTGTCATAGTAGAAAGTATTGCCTCCTTGTTCAAGGCCACATGGAGGGACGTACTCAAATATTTAGCCTAGTGCTACTGCAAATCTTTGTTAGAAAGAACAAAAGAGGGGGCTGGGGATATAGCTCAGTGGAATAACCACTTGCCTAGCAAGCGCAGGGTCCTGAGTTCGATCCCCAGTACCGCCAAAAAAAAAAAAAAAAAAGAAAGAACAAAAGACAATTGTTTTCTTTTTTCAACTTATCAGAAAAATTGTTCATTTTGTAAGAATTCAATTGTAATAAATATTCAAGAAGATGAATGTGACTTAAAAGACACGTGTATTTTTTGTAGCAAATTTGAAGTCCTTGGAAAAGAGTCAGAAGACACATAATAAACAAATGGTATAGGATAAAGGCGTGGACATTGGAAATAGTTACTTGGGGTATGACAGCTGTCACTAAATTCTTATACATAGTACAAATGGGTCCTGCTGTAGGTAATAACCATGCATTGCGATGATAGTAATCTCCACAGTCATGATGCTGTAAGAAAATAGAAAGTAGAGACGGCTAAGACTGAGCAGGGGAGTCTGCACTGGAGTAAGTTTTAGACCTCCGAAGAGGAGATGAGTAAAGGTTCTGTGCAGGCTGTGGCTGAAATGCTAAGTATATGGGGCCTTCTTCAGAAAAGAGGGTGGGAAAGTCATATGTGTGTATCAGTTCCTTCTTACTGCTGTGTTTCTGCCTTCCTGGGGTTGATCATGTTGACTTTTAAGTCCATCACCCTTGAATCTCTGCATTACAAGGGAAGCTAAACAGGGTGCCAGGTCAATCTTACTCCAACAGTTCAATTAGGAACCTCCCCCATATAAAAATGTTTTATATTTTTTCAGTGTGTTTTCCAAATGTTCTATTTCTCTTATTTGTTAATTAAAACTCTTACATGAATTATCTCACTCAATATAATGTTTCAGCTAAAAATATGATGAAGTCTATCAAATGTGTCACTTTAAGAAAGTAAGCTGGTTGATTGTGAGTCTTGCAGTGCAATCCGTGTGAATCTTCTCTTTGGATCTGTTACAATAGAGGGACAATAAAACTGAGTCTGAACTAGCAGACAAAGTAGATGACTGCTAAATTCTCCTCTTCTTGATAAATAGCAGAGACCTAACCTCATTCTCCAGTCACTTCCGTACATAAGCTCAGATAGGAAAACAGTGGGCATGTGTAGTTATGTGTACCCTATAAACTTATTAGACTGCTTCCAATGTCAGCTCATGCCCATCCTAAAAAGAAAGCATATTGTTTTCACATTTTTCTCTGGGTTTTGAAATGTTGTCTCCAGGGCTGTTGTCATTTCTCACTTTTCCACATGCATAATGAATTGGGATTCTTTTCTGTATTATCATTTTAATACAAACACTGTTAAAGAGTACCTAATTTAGATGAACCATGCTAGAGGGCAGGAGGAATTAAAATATTCTATAAATTATACAGATTCGCCTTTGGTGAATATAACTTGTTAAATTCTTTGCCTGTCTGGAAAAACTATATATGCTTTATAGTCACTTGTTTTGCAATCTTACTTAGTTTTAGAAGTTTGCCTAAAAGGTTACTTTCTCCATAAATTTCCCCAAATATAATCCCTCCCTCCTGTAAACTCAAGTGACATTTTGTGTTTTCTCAAGCTAATGCGTAGTACATTACAAAATATTTATTTTTTAGATACTTTATCTCACCAGGGATATAGCTCAGCAGCACAGTGCCTGCCTGGCAAGTGCAAGGACCTATGTTCAATTCCCAGTACCAAAAAAAAAAAAAAAAAAAAAAAAGATGCAAACTTGTTATACTGCTTCTGCTGACATTTTAAACATCCACACAAAATTCATGGTATTATTATTTTATTTGTATTTAATTAAGTTCATTGGTACATTTCAGATATACAAAATGATCATATTCATTATAAGGAATTTGTACCCATACAGGACATACTTTTATTCCTATTTTTAAAAAGGTATGGGAGGCTTCACGAATTTGCAGGTCACTCTTACACAAAGGCCATATTAGTCTTCTTTGTACCATTCCAATTTTAGTATATATGCTGCCAAAGTGAGCATTTTTATTTTATTTTTAATGAATTTTATATGTCTTTATTATTTTAATCCTTGATATAACTCTGTGTAAATATTATGTTAAAGTTTGTTATCATACTACCTTGATTTATTTTCATGTTTCAGCATAAAATAGCCACAGACTTTATTGTTCTAAAATATATTAATTTGTATCTTTAGGCAACTTGTTTAAATTCTCTGAGCTTTATTTTCTTCATTGGTAGAGCACAAATGTATTTATATGATGCACTTTATATAGATTTATTTATTTACATTATTTATTGTCACTCTAAGAAATGAAAGTTATACATGAACTAATATGTTAAAACGCCTGCAAGTGGGATATTAATATACCAGCTCAGACCCTAAAGCACCATTGTAAACATTTTTCTTCATACATATTAGAAGCCCAAAAGCTTTCAAGAGTGGGGAAGTTGTATCTTTCACCTGCTGGCACTCAATTATTGCTAGGTTGTACTCAATTACTAGGTCATATATGATCCAAAATCCAAAATCCAGCAGACTTGTATACATTCTTTTTCGGGGGGAGGCGAAATCCCGTAATCTAAGACACCATCAGTCACAGAAAACAGTACATTGAAGAAGGTCACCAAGGACACATAGACCTAATGGAGCCAAACCTTACAGAAACAGGCATCTGTGAGAGCGAGGGTGGGGTGATAACTTGTTAGGTTTGGGGATCTCTGTATGTGTCGGTAGAGCACACTTCTGGGGGTCTGGGTGTATCCTGGAGATGAGCCCTTGCAGTCTGTGTCTGGTCCCGTGCTCCTTTCTTGCTGGCAATGTTTCTGCTCTGCCTTCCTGGTAATATGAACTAGGCATCTTTGGCCCACCATATCTGCCACCATCTTTCTGCCTTAGAGCCCAGCAACCACTGACTGACTCCTCTGAGACTGTGAGCCAAATTAACCCTCTCCTCCCTTAAATTGAAGATGTCTGGTATTGTGTCTGAATTACGGGAAAGTAGACTAATACAGAAGATTTAAATCATGAAAGAAATATTACAGTTAAAAATTACCAGTGAAAACATTCATTTAAGAAGGTCACTAATATAATAAATAGATAATTTCAGGCAAAAAGTACTAACATCAAATATAGCAATCTTTCCAGATTCTCCTTGCTACCAATGAGAAAGATATTTCACAGACAATTCTGAATGGTAATGGAGTAGTATGTCTCACTGTGCACATTTTAACCTCTTTAATCATGTTTATTGCAAGAAGAGCAATATGTCAGGAAATAGGGTCTGGGATTCCAGTTGAACACGATAGGGATGACTGATGAGCAGTGTTTGGCATTGTTAGATTATTAAACTCATTTTCAGGAAGGAAAAATGCTGTTGTACTGAGAATGATAAAAACATCTGCTATTGGCAGTTCAACAGAGTGGCAAGGAAGACAAATTTCACAGTCTGGCTTATTTTGGTAAGCAGCAGGGCTCAAGTGATATTGATGGAACTAGACATCCATATCAACTTGATCTATATGGTGTTTTACTGCAAAAATATTTTGTTTGATGGCTTTGGCATTCCACTGGCTTTAAATGATGAGACTGTAGTAACTTTGTGAAGAACGGCAAAAGCTAATGTCACCAGAGTCAGAAGACTTTCGCAAAATGGAGAAATCTGAGGGAAACTAAAAAAAATTGCAAAACATATTTTGAAATCCAAACAACTAGCATGTACAGTTAGGAACAAATAGGCATGTTGGGAAGAAAATGATATATTTTCCCATAAAGGTCTTCCTGTTAATGAAGACCTAGCATTGGGAGAAGTAGGAATCAAGAAAAATCAAGGGACACTTGATTCAGGTAGAAATTAGCTCTTGGATGTTCTCAGTTGTATTACTTGGTTGAGGAAGATACTTAAACCTCTTATGCCTTAGCCTTATACCTTACACTTCTAATCATCTTTTATAAAAAGAGCACAAGATTACTTATTTCAGGGCCTTGCTGAGAAAGAGAGATGGAGATACCTTGGATTCAGTGCCTGCTATGCAGGCCCCAAAACTTGTTGATTTTCATTCATCATTTTATCTTTACTTTAGGTGTAAATGCCAACGTGAATTCACATTAACTTTATGGTTCCCTACACTAAACCTTTCACTAAACAGTTATTGTCTTAATGATACCTTGAGAATTGGGGTCAGTGGAGATTTCCTGATGTACTGTACAGTAATCTCCATTGGTAATGGAGATGCATGCCTAGCCTAACTTGGTTTTATGAATCTTGATGATTTCATCCCACTTTGGGTGAGCTAAGTGTTTTTCTCTGTCCCCTAGAAAACAGAACCTGTTCAAAGATTCACTCGTATTTAAGCCATATGGTTTTATTGTCAGAAATTAGGGGTAGAACTAGGAAGAAACAAGTACTTCTACATAATTACTGTTGGAAGTAATTATTTAAAATGAAGTATTCTAAGGTCAAAATTATTTTTTATAAGTGTCATTCAGCTTAGGTTTAACAGCTCCACAGAACAAATCAATCCATTTAATTATCTTGGAGTACTTTTGGTGACTTGTTTATTTTAAAAGATTGAACCTGAGCAGCACATTATTGGGAGTTCTCTAGGTACTTCATTCAAAGCAGGAGTTTAGTAGCACGTTTGAATCTTGCAAGTTAATATTATTCCATCTTACCGTAAGGGAAAAAAAATCATGAAGCCTCAGTTGCCCATTTATCATTTTGAGGGTGAGAGCTTGTAATCCCTGCTTCAGCAAATGTTGGTGCTGTTTGCCCACACTACCCGCACTAGCGCAACAAGTCGCGCAGGTTGAGGATGAGCTGCACGGGTGTGCCACGGAGTCTTAGTTACCTGTTTCTGAAATCAGGGCCACAGTCTGTTAACTGATAGAAAAGACTAACCTAGTCTAGCTATAATACATACCATATCTTATTTTTAAATAATTTTCATGCATAATCATTTGTAGTGAAGTCCACTTCTTCAGACACTTTTAAATCTTCTCATTGGGAAAAATCAGACAATCAAAATATGTTACATATGCTACATGTATGTGTGCACCCAATAGACATGCAACCCCACGATACCGGAAATCATGCGTGTTTCTCTATAACTGCTTTGGAGACTTTAGTTGTACTGCATGACACTCACTCAAGATAAAATCTCATCTCTCAGTTTTAGAAATATGATTCATTTAAGCAAGGTATATATCTGTACAAACCAGATTATACAACACATGACATTTTCTTTTTGTTTTGATTGTTAAAATTCAAAAGTAAACTTTGTTTTATGACTTCAATTTAAAAATCCACCATGAGTTGACATTCACGTTTTGGTTTTCAATACTGAGAAGAAACTACTTTAAAGATACCTTGAAAATCAGGGTAGTAGAGATTATTTTCCAATGAATAAGATAATAATTCCATTTGCAATAAAGATAGACTGGCTCTTGTCCTAAATTATTTTTATATGATTTTATGGCACATTTTGTCTAGGGATATTTTCTTATCATTTAAAAATTACATTATTTTTTATTTCAGTCTTTCTGTACATGTGTGTAGTACATGTTCGTGTTACTTGTGGGAAGTTGGTACAAGCACATAACACATCTTAATGCCTTTTCGTCATTTCCTTGTTCTCCATTCCCTGCCTCCTCCACTCATCAACTGATCTCCTTTATTTTTTGTATGCACTTTGAGTACATTATGTTTACATTGCTTGTGTGGAATTGGAGCACAGACATAACACATCTCACTGCCTTTTTGCTATCTTTTACCCCAGTCCTATTTCCTCCTTGCCTCCATCTTTGGAGACCAATCTATCTTCCTACTTCCTAAGTTGCTGATGGTCTTTTGGTGGATTTTTGGGATGTAGTTTACAGGAAGGATCAAACCATCTAAAAATGATGATAATTTGTTCTTGTCATTTTTGTCATCCAAATTTGTGTGCTCAAAGTTCTTTAATCTTTTACTTTCTTATATCATATAAAGTGTACATAAGCAATATCTTAGCATTGTGGAAATTCAAAGCTCTGTGTCTGACAGTATCAAAACAGGGGTAGTTTAATTCTTCAAGGACCTGAATTAACAGAGATGATGTCAAAAATAGGCTGGGAAAACAGGCATGAGCTTAGTGCTTGAGAATTAGTTTATTTACTACTCAGATAGCCAATAAAGAAGCTTCTTAGTAATATATTAAGAAGGAAAAATTCCTGAAAGATGATGCAGATTTGATTGTTAAAGATTTCCTGAATGGCAACTTAGAAAAACAGGGCAATGCCTTGTAGGTAGACTGTTCAGAGGCTGGATTTCTTGGGCATTTGAAAGATGAGGGAAATACATTTAGAAATGTTCAACATCGCTGGCTATCAGAGAAATGTCAATGGAAACAACAGTGCAATTTCACTTTGCTCCAGGACGAATGTCTGTCTTCAAAATATTGGATAACAATAAGTGCCGGTGAACTGTAGGAGAGAAGAAACTGTCCCACATTAGCAATGGAAACATGAGCTAGTACAACCAGTATGGCAGTCAGTATGGAGACTCCTCAAAGCTGAAACTAGACATTCCATGGAAACCTGTTAATCCACCTTCTAGATGTCTTTCAAAGGAGAGTAGCATGATGTACAATGGCTCAATCTTGGAAGCAGCCTATATGCCCATCAAGAGGTGCATGGATAAAGAAAACGTAGTTACACAGCATGGAATTCCAACCTGCCGCTAAAAAGGATAAACTTAAGTCATTTGTGGAAAACTAATGCACTTTGAGACCATAATCTTACATGAAATAAATCTGACAATAGCCCCAAATATTGAGTTGTGTCTCTTATACGAAAAACTCAAAACATAGAGAACAAAATGCAAGATAGTAGGAAGTAGGGAGGCAGATTTTTGTCTGATGGGAAGGGGACCAAGATGCTAGGGAGGGAGAGGGAGGAGGAGGAGAGAATGAGGAAAGAATGAAGGTACATCTGCGTCACATTCTGCCACAGCTGGGCGCTCATCATGTACTGAAAATACATATGAATAAACATAAATAAAATATAATTAAATAAATTTTTCCCCACACACATGCACAGAAGAGGTCCTTAGGTCCTTCTGGGGAGAGGAGGTAAAGATGAGAGATAGGTGAGGTAGCTGTAGTACCCTCCAGAGACCCTAAGCCTGCTCCGCCATGTAAAGTCAGGGTGCTGGTTAAGAAGATATAAACATCAAAAGTAGACTGGCTATTGTCGAGGTTTTGGTTCTACAGAGATGATTCATCTCTTCCTAGTAGATCCAGCACTTTCTACTTCAGATGAATAAAACAAAGATCTTTTCTTAAAATAAGTCATAGGTAGCTCCCGAGACCTTTCCCCTTTCCCATTTTCTTATTTTGAAACACTAAGCCAAAATTTGACTGCATTCGGGGTCAGAACTTTAAAGGTATACTTGAAGTTAAGTCAGCTCAGAAAGGTGTGGCCTAGGTCCACAGTGCTGGCGGCCTTGTACGAAGAGAAGGGATCAGCGACGGTGAACCTGGAGGAAAGGCCATGTCTGGCTATGAACATGAAAAACAGCGGCTACTTGGCACCACATTCTTCGTCTACGTAGCTTTCTTTCCTATACAGACTAGCGTGACAGACAGCCAGCTCCATGGTGCTGGGTAGCAAAGAGCTCCGCCACGGATTCTGACAGTAGTGCACCCAGCCCTGACACTTGGATATCATAATCTCGTACTCTTTGTATAAGGGACACCTTTGGTGTAAAAGGTTGTGTGTAGAGTTTATGGAAATCTCTAAATGGAGGGTCAGAGAGTGGGTCCGTAGGCACTGGAGTGACTCTGTGTTAGCGCTGAGATCTGACGGGGTTAATTAGGGAATTTGGCGACACCTGAGAAATACCTGCTTCTTGTGTATTTTTCATGTATTCCTAGTCTTCTATAACAAGAGGGTCTCTTTCTAAGCTACTAAAAGCCCCTTTGATTTTTCATACTAACACCTTAAGACCTTCAATGGCTCATTTTTCCTCTTCAGTGCCAGTATTATTTACTTAAAACTTGCTAATGGTGTAAAGTGAAGATTTTGCTTATGAAAATATAAAACCCTGAAAACTGAATAGGATAAACTGAATGGGCTTTCTCGGCGATTTTGATACTGCAGAAATAACTTTTTTTTTTTTTTCAGAAACAATTCTTGCTTTTTTACTGGGCCTGAGAGAAATACTTTACCAAGAAGTAGCAAGTGATCATCTTCAATTCTACATTATGGATTGACCCCTTTGTACATGTAGAGATAATGTAGTTGGCTGCAGAAAATGTCCATCATAAAATAACAATCGAACATTTGATACGAAGCATAATCAAGAATTGAACACATGAATAAACCGTGTTAGCAAACTGCCCAGACCACATTAGCAGGGAGGAGAAGGGGCCGGTGCCCTTATCAGTGCAAACTGACGGCTGAGCAGCTTCCTCCACAGCCAAGTGAAGAAAGCGGGAAAAGCCTGAGCTTGGGTTATGGTTAATTTAACTCAGTCTGTGGTTGTTAAATTGAGAATGACAGTGGAAACAGGATCTGCAGCTACATTTAAGGTGACATTAACAATAATAAAAGGATTATACTTACCAAAGAACAAAGAGTTTTGCAGTACACAGGTCTTCAGCTTCGTGCGGGACAAGTGGCCTGAGGTTAGAATATATAGAGATTCCTGTCCACCAGCCAGTAGCCTACCTAGAGGGCCAGAAGCCTAAGGGTGATGGAGTCAAAGACAAGCAGGGCTCCAGTAAAGACGTGGATAGACATGGAGATCTCCTAGAGGTACATCTCACGCTAACACTTCTGAGAAAATATCTACTGTGATAGTGACATTGAACAACCAAACAGAAAAACTGCTTGGATACTTAACATTAGTCAACTTTCAGTACTGATGATCCTGTGCATGGAGCTCGGTAAGGGCCCGCCACAGCAAGAGAAGTGGAGGCTGCATTCATAGATGAGTCAGTATGGGTTCTCACTCACCAAGACCTAACCACTGCCGCCCTTGAACATCCTGCCACCTTTCTGAGAAACAGCCTGTGCTGAACCTTTGACACAACCCTGAGGTTGAGGAAACCATCTCATCATTTCGAGGCAAACAGACAGGGATTCAGGACCTACAATTCAATCTGACAGGGATAGTATCTGTTTCATCCATTCATGGATGGGTTTTGCTTCCTTCCAGTAGCGCCTCAGCAAATTTAACTCTCTGGGGATGAGAAATGATTAATCCATAGTATGGAACCCCACATAACATAGCATTAGCCCAGGAGGCCAAGGCCAGCCTGAAAGAGGTACATGAAGAAGCCCATGATCCCAGAGGTTACTGGTCATATTACATATCTCATAAAACACAGGATTTTTGATTCTTGCAAACTTTAAGCTTGAACATGTCTGAGGAAACTTCCTCCGCTAAGGAAACAAAAATATACATTAAAAACCCAGAAGTTGGTACCATACATGTAATTAATCTATCATGATTGGGTCAAACTCATGTGAAGCAAAGAAGTGTGGGCCCGTGCCTACTGGTAATATGGCAGAAAGGGGAGGGACTTTTCCCTGAAGGACTGAAGAATGTATTCTAAGAAATGGGAATAGGTTAATTAGCATTAGTCATATCGGAAGGATTACCTCATCAAACTCTTGAAGGAAATAAGACTTCCATTTTTGAGAACAGCTATGTGCCTCCTTAATGCTGACTGCCACACTCATGGCTTGGCACTTACTGGTGTTGCTCAAATTACCAGGCCAAAAGCACTTTGTGACTCAATTTCCATCTAGGGTTCTACTGAAAGAAGAAAATATCCTTTTAAATATGCAAAGGACTCATGTTGTTCTTAGACAAAGTACTGTAATCCCTGGAGAGCAACCTTAGCCTGGTAAAGTCATCACATGAATAACGTAACAAAGGGGCTATTAATAGTTTCCATCACATTTCATTTTCGCATTCTGTCTCCTCAAAGCTGTTCTGGAATTTGAAGATAGTACTCTCCATGGGGCCTTGGTGCTGGTATTCCCATGTTAATGAAAATATCTAATAAAGAAATACTTTTTTGGTACTTTTTGGTTGAATTAGGGGACATCATATTGTGCTTAGAGTTACTATCTAAATACTTATTTCTTTGTCCACATTACTACTAATAATAGAAAAAAGGTATGTGATATTCATTATGAGATCCAAGAAGTTTATTGTCTGTAGTCTAAAAATAGAAGTAAGTAGGGGCTGGGGATATAGCTCAGTGGAATAAGCGCCTGCCTAGCAAGTGCAGGGTCCTGAGTTTGATCCCAGGTACCGCCAAAAAAAAAAAAAAAAAAAAGATGTAAACATTTTAAAAATAGAAGTAAGCATAAATGGGGAGAATGAAAAATACATTGAACGCTCTCTGTAGGTGTGGGCTTACACTCAGTGCCTTCACATGCTGGCACATTTGTAATGCCTTCAGTTTTCCTTAAATCACAAGTGTGTTCTGGACAAAGGATTATAAGTCATTATTATTTTTCATTCAAGACTTTAAAAGTGATGTTTCTCACCCATTCTCTGTGTTTCTGCTTTGTGTATTCGGAGGCACTTTCTACACATATTTATTTCATGTGTATTTGCTAACATCTGGTAATAACATGTTCTCTGTTTTGTGTATTAGTAAGTCTTTAATTGACTTTTATTTTTGAATGATAATTTCACAGAACCTATGATTCCTGGATATAAAATTTAGACTACGTTTTGTATTAATCCCTTTGGGATAAAGAAATACATGTCTGTAGCAGGTTCATATTTTAATGACTAACATTACTATAGATTCTATAGGTCTTAATTACTATTTGCAAGATATTTATTTGCATTAATTTACTTACATCTACTTATACATTTGCTTACAGTGTGCATGTTTAAAGTCAGCTAATGGTTGAATTTTCTATTTTACTAAGTACATTTGTATGTCTTTTAATGCCTCAATTTGTTTTTTAAGTTTATTTTTTATGGTTCTTTCTGGGATTACAAAATGTACTTTTAACTCACCACAATGTCCTTCAAGATACCATGGAGGTAAGTATTTCAAACTGTGTACTCTTTGTACCATTAGAGCTACATTTTTTCAACTACTTTGTGTTATTAATCTCATACATGCAACATATTTACTTTATAAACCCAGTATGGAAGTGTTATAATTTTGTTTTAAACTATCATCTGATTTAAAAAACACTAAGAGATATGCAAGATGTATACACATGTTAATATTTTTCATATACAACAATATTTATAATTTCTAGTGTTGTGTGGATCTGTGTTACCAAGTAGAGGTTTTTTCTCCGTGTCCTGACAAATGGCTTTGGCATTTCCTGTAACACAGGTCTGCTAACAATGCCTTTGTTGTTTTGTGTATCAGTAAGTCTTTAATTGACCTTTATTTCTGAATGATAATCTCACAGAATCTATGATTCCTGGATATCAAGTAGGAATTTTTTCTTTCAACTCTTTTAACATTTTATTGACTTACGATTTTTCTATATTATTTCTAATGAAAAAACTTGCTCATTTCAAGTTCATGTTTTTCTTGGCACTGATCAAATTGAGCATGATGTATGCTGTCTTGGTAATTATCCTATTTGAATTTAGGTGAGCATCCTGATATTATAATTGTTTTTAATAAATTTTTAGATTTTAGCCATTGTTGCCTCGAATATTTTATGTTCTCTTAGTGTTCCCTCACCTTATGGAGTTCCCACTGCACATGTTCTGAAAGACTTGTCATTATGACCCGGATGCTTGAAGTTTTCTTTGTTTTCAATATCATTTGTGTTCTTTGAGTGGCACACTACTGATTTATTTATTTTAAATTTCATCTTCAAATCTTTCTTCTATTTCAAGTTTCTTAAGCTAATTAAACCATTAAAACTTTAGTTACTAAATTATTCCCCTGTAAAATTTCAAATGTTCTGTAATTACCATTTACATATTGAGAGGTACATCCTTTTACTTCCTTAACACTTAAGTATTAATTAGCTAAATCTAATACTGTATCTGAACTCCGTACTAGGAATTGAGTCAAGCTTTTTCCCTGAGCTGCACCCTCAGCCCGTTATTTGTTTTCACTTGGGACAGGCTCTCACTGAGCCACTGAGCTGCCCAGATTACGCTGACACTTGCTTTCCCCTGCCTTAGCCTTCGGTCAGAGTCACCCTTTACTCACTGATATTCGGTGGGTTGTAACCATTTCTCTGCACCTCTAGTACTTTATGACTAATAAATGAGCATTATAGATCATATTTTATAGCAATTCTGAATTCTATGGATTGTTAAAAATTTTAAGATTATTGAGATCTTTGTTTTTTGTTTCAATACACGAGTTTAAACTGTAAGTTTTGTCTCCTTCAGTTATAGAGTTGCTGGTATCTCTGTTAAGTTTCTCTGAATTTTTATTTTGTAGTCTGTTTTTTCTAATACAGAGAATTAAACTCAGGAATTTCCCTGAGGGATATTACCCAGGACATTTTTTTAAAAAAATTGAGGCAGAAATGAGCTAAGTGGCCCAAGTTTGCTTAAACTTGAGGTCTTTCTGCCTTCACCTTTGAAGTACTTGGATTACAGATATATGTCACCAGGGCCACCATGTTTAGTAATTATATGTAAGCTCCTAGTATGTGTCTGAATTTTACTAGTTACTCAATAATTTGAGTAGAAATTTTACCCAAGTTAACTCAATTCTGAAAGACTCTGTGTCCACTGAATTTTGTGTAGAAGTGGTGAATTTAGAATTGGAGCCAGTTCCTACGCCTCTGGGAAACCTCTTTTATCTGCTGCCCGATTCGTAATGCTGTTATTGTTAGAGCTCTCCATTGAATTACTTGCTGGTCAGCTCCCCTCCTGAGCTGGGTCTAGCTTACTCAGAGGATGTGTATTATGCACAGCACTGAGACAACCTTCAGAATAAAAGAGCACTGTGTTAGTCAGTTTTTTATAACTACACAAATGCCCAAGACACTAAGCTAGTAGAGAGGGTTCATTTGGACTCACGTCTCTGGAGGGTTCAGTCAGGAATCAGGCAGAGCCACAGTTTTTGGACCTACACTGAGTGAGGACATTATGGGAGGGAGTGCGTGGAGGGGCACGCTACTCACTTCAAGGCTGGAGACGAAAAGAAATACCCTGTGCAATGCCTTTGGAGAATATGACTCAAAAGCCCCGAACTACTTCCCAAAGTCCTGCTTCTTAAATGTCCCGTCATTTAAGAATGCTTCCAGTAGCATTATGGGCTGTGTACCAAGCTTTTAACACATGTACCTTTGGAAGACATTGAAGACTCAAGCTACAGCACTCTCTTGTAAACCTTCAGTCAGCACGATAAACCTGAAGCACTACTTGGTCAAAGGAGAGGAACAGTTAGTTAGCTTTAGGGGGTGGATTTCAGAAGAGCAAAAGCCCAACAGCAGAACTCTTCATTTCATTGGTGTAAATCATTCAGTCTCAGGACTCTTGACAGCCTTGTCACAGAAGTTCCTTCAACTAATCACCATAAATAAAGTGGGTTTTTAAAAACAAATCTTGATATTTTTGAGAAATTTTTATGTTTGAGCATCCCAGTCCTACACATTCTTCCTTTGCTATTAATGTCTAATTGAATTAGCCATAATTTTGAACATCCCTGGCATAAACTCAGCAAAACTACTTGTTTAAAGAATATACCACTTGAGGACCATTTCTACACACTGGTAATAAGTAACATCACAAAAGACATGACATTTTCTCAATACTTTTAAAATTTTTAGAAATGTAAGAGAATATTCCTTTATAGTCTCTAAGTTCTAGGCTGGGCATGGTGGTGCACACCTGTAGTCCCAGCACTCAGGAGGCTGAGGTAGGTAGATTGTTGTGAGTTTGAGACCAGCCTGGGTTACAAAGTGAGCTCAAGTCCAGCCTGAACTGCAGAGCGAGACCCTGTCTCAAAAAAGAAAAAAAAAAAAGACAATATAGCCTCTGTTCTGTGGATCCTTGAAAATTCTTCATGATTCAAATCGGTGCTTGAGATTATGTCTTAATGACTATGATATCTCCATAGGTGTAGAAGAAATAATAATCAATTTCCCCTGTGAAGTCTCACAATTTACTATTATTATCATTAATTTGTTTTTAAACAAGGTCTCTCTGTGTAGTCTGTGTAGTTCAGACTAGCCTTGAATTCACTATGAAGCTCAGCCTGGTGTTGAACTTGTGGAAATCCTCCAGCCTCAGCATCCTGAGCGCTGGGATTGCAGGAGTGTGCCACCACACATGGCTATTTATAATTATTGCAGACATTCATTTGCAGATTTAGAGGACCAAAATAGTAATTGTAAGAATCCATCTTGTAGTATACTCATTATACATCTGCCACTTAGATTTTCATATTAATGAAGTTCCTTTGCCTATAAAATTTAAAAAGTTAATAACTAAAATTTTTCCTATAACAGTTATTCTATTTATTTTCTACAGTCATCGAGGTAATTTGATGTAACCTATCAGTACATAATTTTTCTCTTTTCATTCTATTTTTGACAAATAAAAGAACAGGGAGTATATCACATGGTATGCTCCTTAAGAGTGGAGTTTATTTGATGTCTGAAGACAAGTTCTAGACAATTTCCCACCACAATGTCTTGTTATATAAGTGAATGATAACACTTCAACAACTTCAGCTGTGATATTGCTTTCATTGGCTCAAATTTTATATTTAATTTTTAAATTGTAGAAAAGTATGTTTTACTGAGAGGAAAGAATATACTACCCTTTGGTTGCACGTATAAAAGTAAAGATTAAGCTGACTATGCTAAACCACTTTCAGTGTGGTGTTGGGGACTATTTTACTAGCTGATGTATGTCAAAGTTTTGTCAATTCAGCCATTTACTGTACAATTATCGACACAGTTGAAAATTATTTTTATAATTTTAATGACAAAATAATTCATGAATTATATCTTAGTTGCATAAATGTTTAAAGTAGAACATGGAATAATGTCATAAATATTGTCTCCTTTTGCCCTTAAAATTATTCTAAATGGGAACTTTTATAAAAGTATTGCCCAGGGAGAAAATCATTTCAAGCTCACATGTGTTAATACTCCTGCCTTCACCCAGCATTAACGTAAACATCTTAGGGCTGGGGATATAGCTCAGTGGCAGAGCGCCTGCCTGGCGAGCGCAAGGTTCTGAGTTTGATTCTCGGTACCAAAAAGAAACACAAATATCTTGCATGCTACCATGCCATGGATTAACAGAAGAATGGCTGTTTATTAAAATTAGCTACTTAATTCAATGACCTATCATGTTCATTGCTGAAGTTGTTAAATTGTTTTATATCTTTCTTCAAGTACAATAGAAGGTTGTAAATTTTAGGTTGTAAGAATGATTTAGGTTTTCTAATGCAATTATGAAGAGCACAAATAACATTTAGGTTTCAGCCATGTAAAATAATATGTGGAAATCTGTGTTGAATATGAACTAAGCTAAACTTACTGTGTTGTATGTTATTGTTCATTTTATGTAAAACCTGTTAGTAAAATTACCCCATACTATTATTGTCCAATCTATCCTTTTTATAACTATTTTGTTTTGCCTTTTTTATGACAAAGTTTCATTGTGGATTTCAGGCTGGCCTTGAACATACTTTGCAGCCCAGGCTCACCTTGAACTCCCAGAGATCCTCCTGCCACAGCCTCCCTAATGCTGGGAATACAGGTGTGTGCCAGCACGCCTGTCTGCCTTTTTAAATTTATTTTACACATCAACTGCTCTATTGAGCTTTTTTGACTCATGCTACTTGTTAATTTTATAAATTAAAATTTATTATGTATTCAGTTGCCTTTAACACTGACATATAACCAGAAGAAATTCATTAAACTAATATGCACATCATAAATGTATTTGTCTGATTTATGCAGTTACTCAATTTTCCCCTCGAAGAGACTCTACAGATGTCTTAAATGTCTGTATCTGTGAAGATTTTATTAAGGTATCCTGTAACAGTTCTTGGGAATTTTAATGAGTCTGTTATTGATAGTAAGATTTTTTCCAAGTGTGTTTCTCTCATGATATTTTCTACTTTCTCCTAAATCTGCAATTCACACCCAGTTACATAACTCAGAGTTTTGGCCTTTTATTGTCAACTCAGGACTTCCATTCAAGGGGTAATTGTTCATTTAAAGAAAGATTTTTAATTTAAAAGATTATTTTTTCTAGTCATGTGCTAGTTCGTCCTAGTTTAAGCTCAGAATCATGGACCATTTCTGAAAAGAAAATTTTAGTGTATATGGTAGAAATGAAGGATACTTTTAATATATAATACCTGGAGAGTAAAGCTACTCTTTTAATTTTATTTTTAAAAATATTTTAATATTTGAAGATGTTGAAGACAAAATTCGTTTATCAAACAGTTAAATGTCAAATATTAATTTCTAGAGAACCAAAAAACTGAAGTCTTATCAGAAGAAGCGTCACCATGAAGTTTCCATTTTATATTTACAAGCCTTCGAAGGTTGTCATAGCATTAGAAATATTATATAATTTATGTGCCCTTAGAAAGGACAGATTCATAAGTAGGATGTCATTAAATATTTGTTAAAAATCTGCTTTGTGGAAAACACTGGTAAGATAATGGAAAGATATGTCATGATATGTCAGATATGGGAGAAAATATTTAAAAAACACATACCTGATAAAAGACTTCTGTATCTAATACACAAAAGAAATAAATAATAACAGAATAACTAATCTAATTAAAAATGAGCAAACAATCTAGACAGACACCTCAGTACAGACCTATGGAAAGGTACTAAGCACATGAAAGATGCTCCGTATCATACATCCTGATTGTTTTACAAGTTAACACCAAAAAGCACTATGCACCTCTTAGAACAGCTAAAGTGCAAACTATTGGAAACATCCAATACTGGGAATGATGACAAACAGAGGATCTGATTCATTGCTGGTAAGAATAAAAGACAATACAACCACTCTGGGAAAGCTAGGATGTGCCTTACAAAGCCAAGCACTGTGGCCTTCCCACAAACTTACCGAAGAGAGTGATTGCTGGTGTCAAGAATCTCCATGTGATTATTTATGGCAGCTCTTCACATGCTAATTGCACCTGGAGGTAGCCAAGGAGGTAGCTCCTCCAGAAGGGAAGAGGCAAACACACTGTGGTATCACCTGACAATGGAATATTATTTAGTAATAATAAGTAGTGAGCTATGGAGTCATAAAATGATATTGATAAGCCTCAAACACAAATTATTTTGTTAAAATAGACAGTGTGGAAAAGTCTAGACATTGTAAGATTTATTTTCTATAAATGTTTCAAATAATGAAAATTTCAGAGACAATATGAGTTTCAGCAGTTACTAGGGTTTCATGAGACACAGAGAAAACAGATAGATGACCGCAGGAAAATTTTAGGGAAGTAAAAGTATTCTCTGTAATACAACTGTGGATAAATAAATCTGAAATTGTTATTTATCTTGAATTACACCACAGACCATTACTTATAGACCATTATGGTAGAAAAGTGAAACTTAATGGGTTCAAATTTCTAAATGATAAATTTTACAACATTAGGTAACCATAGAGGAACATAAGTTTTGAGAAGAAAATGTAACTTTAATAGATGAGATACCTCTCAGAAGGGGTGAGAAAAAGTGAGTCAATTTAGGTAACTAAAGAATTAGTAAAGTCTGTAAAGCTAATGGTAAAAGGTAGCATATAATTTTATTTGAGTTGATAATTTCTTATTTATTTATTTATTTTTTTGGCGATACTGGGGATCGAACTCAGGACCCTGCGCTTGCTAGGCAGGCGCTTATTCCACTGAGCTATATCCCCAAGGTAATGATGTCAGTGCATTTTTTTTTTTTTTTTTTGGCGGTACTGGGGATCGAACTCAGGACCCTGCGCTTGCTAGGCAGGCGCTTATTCCACTGAGCTATATCCCCAGCCCGATTGAGTTGATAATTTTCAAGAATATTATTGTTTGTTATAACACTGCTGTACATCTGCACTTGAATCAAATAATGAAGTAGCTGGGAGATGATAGATATAGGGATATTCGCTATTTT
This sequence comes from Dinomys branickii, assembly GCA_004027595.1. Lineage (NCBI taxonomy): Eukaryota > Metazoa > Chordata > Mammalia > Rodentia > Dinomyidae > Dinomys > Dinomys branickii. Next base: position 52,779 of record PVLD010002747.1, on the reverse strand, counting down.
AGGAGGAGTTGTTCCAGACAAGCTAGGGAAGTTCAGAATGGTTCATGTAAGTCTGTAACCTCAGCGTCTGCTCACGTGTAGCTTCCTGGAGAAGCAGAAGGGGCTTTTGGATATGTGTGCATACACCGGTTAGCATGCACACTCCTTTTCCTGTCAGCTGAGACAGGATAAAAGCTTTTCAGGAACCTCAAGAACATCTTGAGCACAAACTTGAGTCTCCTGTACAGTTTTCTGAGAAAAAAAATGAAACAAAGAATCAGGGATTTTGGAAACAGAAATGTACAAATGTGGATGGAGCATCTTACAGAAAGTAAAATGCTCATGACCAACAAAGAAACAAGAGAAAATGACACTGAAGAGAATAGGTCAAAAAGATTTTAGGCATCAGGGGAGCCACCCCAATGGCCAAAGCTGAAATAGTTTGACCAACAAAAGTAGTATTGGATCAGAACACAAAATACAAAATTGCTATCCAAAAGGTCATGGCCATGCAGTAAATGAATGCATACAGAAGTGGAAAAGAAGATGTAAGTCTCCCATGCGTCAGAACTCTAAATAATGTATGTGGACACATCTCTTCTAAGAAGGGAGAACATTACTCCTTTAGTTTGAGCTGGACATAGTGAGCTCCTTCCAAAGAACCAAGATACAAAGTGCAATGAACATCCAAGTAGACACTACCTCCATTGTATGCTTAAGGTCTTTTTTAATCATAGAGAATAAGAGAATGATATGGACATGATACAATAAAAATAGCCTTTTATTATTATGTTCTTCTTCCCTGAGTTAGTCAGCTTTCTGTTACTGACACGAATACCTGAGATAATCAGTTAAAGAGAAAATGTTTATTTTGGTTTATACTTTCCATTAAAGACTCAAACCCTGGACTAAAAACAATCCAATCCTGAGAATCATCAAATCAATTCCAGTAAAGATGTAGCCTACCAAAAACTTGATTAGAACTCTTCAGAATTGTCAAGGTCATCAAAAATAAGGAAATCCTAAAAGAGTGTTACAGCTGAGAATGTGATACTTGAGGACTGGCGCCTAAATCGTCTGGTTTTCTGAACAGGCTTTTGAACCAGGAAAAGGGCATTCACTGAAAGCTAAGGAAATCTGAGTAATACATGGACTTCCATAATCCTGTACAACTACTGCTTCATTAATTATATATAAGGTGTACTATACATAAATTGTTTATAAGAGGGCAACTGAGTTGCCCTCTTATTTGTCTCTATATCTAAAATTACTCTATAAAGGAAAACTGATGTTTTCTAAAAAGCTGTAATTTATTTGTATTGAAAAATATCTTTTCTTGGACAGTCTCTGGATGAGAAGTCTCCTTTTGCCTTCAGGTCCTTGGAGGTCCTGCCACTTATCCTGTGGCCTCAGTGTTTCCCTGGAGAAAGAAATCTTAGTCCATGTCAGGATGTCCCTACATGTGTCTTTTTCCTGCCCGCTCATCTGATTTCCTCCTTTTTCTAGCCAGTTAACAGTGACATCGTTAGATGTGCTTGTTATGGCAGAGCTCTTTCTTGGTCCGCTGACCTTCTGATCTCCTCAAGTTGATGTTCAGGTTTTCAGTCAGTCATTAGTTCACAAATAATGTACTGTCTCTCTTCTGAGATTCAGACTAAATTAATATTAAGCTACTTGATATCATATTACTGTATTAGAGGTTATTAAACTTCAGTTTTACTGCTCTGTTTTTTTTAGAAAATTTCTATTGATTTTCCTTAATGTACTGATCAGTTTTTTCTTCTCCAATCTATAATTACTGTTTATTTAAGCAAATTATGTTAAAAATGTTATTTTTATGTACATTAATCCTAATGATTTTGGTGATAGAATTCTGGGATATATGTTATTATTTTAGTTCATTTCTCTGTATAGTAACATTACATTACTTAATATATTGAAAAAATATGAATTTGTATTCCTTGGAGTTATATGTCTGTGCTTTAAGTTAAAATGATATTTTCCAGGAAATTATTTACATTATCAAATCTAAGGTTCATATATTCTTCAACTTAAGGCACTATAATCAACCACAATCTGTAGAAATCCAGATGAAAAGCAGAAATCACTTTAGTATCCCCAGAATTTTGTATCCAGAAACAGCTTTATACATGCACGCAATCACATGCATGCATGAACAGCTATTTAAAGTGCTTTGTAGTAGAAAAATCGCACAATTACTTTTCCCTTATTTTTGCCAAAATTTGAAATCCTCACAATTTATAAAATTTCTTATAAATTTTTAGTGACACCTTTTGTATAGAAGAGATGTTAATTTTTTAACAAAGTAACTTAAAATGAATTTTTTTCAACAAATTCTTCTTGATGATCTTATTGAAAGGCCCCATCTGGACTCTTAGAGTAAAGATGAGGTAAACACGGAGCTTCCCAAGGTCTGCTGTGTCGCAGATAATAACTTTTAAAACCATTACGTAGGAAGGACGTGAACGCAACTGTGAAAACTCTAGCAAAGGGGAGGGACAGGGAAACAAAGGAACTGAATGAGATGGAGAGAGGCCGCTAGGCTGAGAAGCGAAGCCTGGTCGGGAGTGAGCCAAACGAACAGAAAAGGGGTTATGTCCATGTCGAAGGAGCAGTGCGTGTGACGTTCCTGGGCCCGGCAGAAACAGCGCGCTGCGGACGTTGAGACACAGGACAATAGGCGGGAGATGAGGATAAGATGGCCGGCTAGAGCCAGGCTATTAGTGTTTTCACGTTACTTACATGGACGTTGAGCCTTCATTTACGCAATCACTTATGTAGTCATGTATTTGCCCACTCAGCAGCCACTGATTTAATAACGCAGTCATCCCTGGTCCCTTACTGGCCCTCAGGGACCATTTTGAGAAAGAAGGTTACAGTGGTCAGTAAGACAGAGACAGTCTTTACCCTCAGAGAAGTGCATACGGTTTAAAGAAGATAGACACGTGTTAACAGATACGTATATATTTCAAATCTCCTCTGGTCCCCTTTATTTTGCATATTATACTTATGAGAAAAGGTTTTCCAAAAATTTCTGTAACTGTGGATTTATTTTATCAATAAACGTTCATATAGAGTCAAGCGATAGGATCATAATCAGTGGTAGTATATTGCAGGCCAACTGGGCCAATAATCTGAATGCAGAATAGTGTCTTGTTCCACTAACTGACATTATTATTTTTGTCTTTTTTGAGACAAGGTCTCACTATGCGATTCAGGCTGGCCTTGAACTCACTTATGTAGCCCAGGATGGCCTCACACTCACAACAAACATCCTGCCTCAGCCTCCCAAGTGCTGGGATTATAGGTGTGCACCACCATGCCCAGCTCTAGCATTTATTACTAAGGTTGATGCTTGGTTGGAATACAAATACAATTTTTAAGTATAGTGATAAAAGTATATATTTATATGTAAAATGGGAAATTTCAGGCCCAAATCAAACTATTCTTTGTAGCAATCATAAACTATTGCATTAATATGAAAAATTATTACATATAGTATCAAATATAAAAAATGCGATACAATATGTTTTATCTATTATTTTTAGAACATACTAATTTAAAACAAGTGAACTTTCTGTATGAATTGCACTAGTCTTACCTGGTTACCAGTACAACTGCATTTCTCAGTGTAATAACATTAAATAAGTTTCTCCGAGGAAATGATAGTGCACTGCATCTGCATTTGTCTCATGACAGGCCTTTGACGCTAAGAAACTTAACAATAAATGTTCACGTATGATCAGTGATCCATGGAAAGACTATTACACAACAGTCTGTAGTTCAGGGGAAGTGAATACAAGATACTCCCATGCAGTTACAGTTCAGTGTTCCCGGCTTCAGTCGTTCACAGAGTTTTCCTTAGAATCTAATAATTATTTGTGGAATCCCTGCAACTTTGAGGAAACTGCAAATGTCCCCTACAATTGCTTTTTGGAAGGGAGGTTTGCAAGCAGCCATTTGGAGAGTGTTACTCAGTTCTCCTTGCTGCTGATTGGCTGCTGCCTTGACCCATCTCCCGCAGAACACCAGCAGTGCTGCATTGCAGCTGGGTGCTGCACCACACGTATCTGTCCCTAGTGCTCTCGGTTTTGCTCTTTTTAAAGCCCTGAGATTCCCCTGGTGCTGCCAAATTGTCCTGCACCTCCTAAGTCTTTATCGACCCAGCATTTTATTAAATTAAATAGCATAATTTTGGGAAACACCATTTTTATGGTTTAAACTATAAAGACAGGCATTTATAGGCATATTTCTAACCCTACTTGAAATCCATGTTTTCTCTCACTTTGCAGGTGCTCTGGGACCCTAACCACCATGAACTTTGGGGCCCATTATGTGTAAGTAAACTGTTAGGAAAACAGCACTGGTCAGTAGGTCACATGGCTGGCAAGTGATCCTTGCTGAATTTTATGACCAAAATTACAGCCAAGGATGGTTTTACAAATGAGATTTGTATGGTGTTCTGGATTTCACTTTAGAAAAGTCTTAATATGAGAATTAATTGTGAAAATCAGCCATATTTTTTAAAAGCCAAGGAAACAACAAACAAAATAGCAAATACAAATGAAAATAGGCAGGAAAGAAATGATACTAGGACTGGATGTTCATTTCAGCCAAGAACAATTACAGACACCTGTACTTTTTAGACCAGAATGTTGTTAGTGAAAATAATCATCTTCTCTAAATCAATGGAAGTGATGGAGCTGAAACAACATTTCTTTTCCTTTTAGCGTCTCACACTCATAGTATGAAGCAGTGGAAAGCCTTGTGCTGTGATGTTTTATAGTAAGTAAGAAGAGAAAAAGTGTTATATAAGATTTTGAAAAAGTTCCTATGTGAGAAAGATCTCCTTGTTATCTAAATAAAATCTTGTATCTCTTATATATGTTCTTATTATTGTCTAACTATTCAGCTTATTTTAAATGTATATGAAGCATACAAGAATTATTAAATTTATTAATACATTCTTTACATTGAATGTACTTTGCAGTGCTGTTTTTACATTAATTATGGAGTATTAATGAGCTCTCATGTAAACGTATGTTTATTGTCACGATTTGGAGCCAGAATGTCCCCACAATCCTCATGTGCTCAAAGATGGGCCTTTCGGACAGTGCTGAGATCACAGGATGCGACAGCCTCCCGTGTATTTACCCACTAAGGTGTGCTGTCAGAGGGTGGCGTGGTGAGTGCTGTGTCACTAGGGGTATCACCCGGGATGGTGCACTTCCTCCTTGAGCTCCTTCCTCTTCTCTGTATTTCCACGCTGCTATAATATGAACAGCTTTCCTTAGCGAAAGCTTCTTATCATGCTTTTGCGGTCTTGGAGCCAACCTGCTCTTCAAGCTGTGGGTGTTGGGTATTTTATCACTTTGGTGAGAAAGTGATGCTTCTCAACAGCTATCAGTCTTCTCAGTGGCTGACTATAGTTAAAACCCTGAGTAGGTCAGCATGTCATAAGTGCTGAAAGTGTACTCCTAGTTCTATTTCAGGAGATGTGAGTAGGATAAAACGACCTCATATTGTATTACCTTACCAAGGAGAAAACAAGCAAATAGTATCCTCCCTGGGATTATCTTTCTTTTGGATATTTTATTTCTCAAGATTTTACTTTATTTTCTGTTTAAGCAAATAAGGTGCCCGGTACTTAGATCACTTTATTTGTGTTAGTCTTGGGCTACAATATTTTAATTTAATCAGAGATGTTCAAAGCTGGGAAAGCTGGACTCAGGAAGAAATATCTACAAAATAACTTATTGGAAAATCTCTCCTAAATGTTCAGCAGCAAATAGTAAGTTGACAAACCCAAAAGACATGTTTAAGATGATGTCATTGCTGTTGGCTTATAGAACAGAAACACAAACTTTGAGAGTTCTTTCCATGATGCCAACATAGGAAATGTAGGCAGAATAGTGAATTTACAGATGAAAGACCCCTGTCTCAAGGAAGTCATGTGATTTACTGAGGTCATGTACTGTAGTTGGTAAATTTGTCAAGGATAAAATCCAGAATTGACAAGATATCTAGAACATACAGTATCTAGGTAGTGTAAGTATTCCAGTTGACATGTATTTCAGCAAGCAGCACATACATAAATAGTGTCCCTCACTTTGCAAATGCTTATCCCATCATTCCTGCTGCTTTCTGAAGCAGTTCTGTAAGTATTTTTTCATCAGTGTCTTTAGGGGCTGTGATTAAACAAGAGAGAATGCTGCTCTTGGGCACCATCCAATAAAAAGATATGATCATTAAAATTATTTCATTCTTTATATGTTCTAGATAGAAGTCCTTTGTCCAAGGGGCAGTGAGCTAAATTTTTTCCCCAATCTGTGGGTTTTTTTACTCTGATGGTGATTTTTTTAGATGTGCAGAAACTTTTCAATAAGATGAGATCCCAGTTGTTGATTCTTTATGTGTAATACAACAATTGTTACCTTTCTATCACCTTGTCTGAAATTCTATATTGCTTATATTGTTTTTATGTTGTTTTGTTTATGTCTGTGTGTTTGTTAATGTTTTCATTCCTTTATCTTTAAAATAAAAAAAAATTATCTCAGTGTGTCCTCATCCACACTGTTCACTGAATCTGGCACTGTGCATCTTCTGCCACCTCCCTGAAGTCCAAGTGGCAAGAAAAGGTAAATGCTTTGAATTGATTCAAGATATTGAGAGCAGCACCATGGCACAAAGAAAAGACACAAAAGAGAACTTCCAGCACTGTTTCAGAAAGTCATGATGGGTTAAGTTTATTTTAAGCAAGGGGGGGGGGTATTTAGAGAGGGATTAATGGTAGTGTATCTTTTAGTGCAAATTTTAAAATTTAAACACAATAATTTTTTTAAATATGATAATTTTCAATCACACTTCAGACTTCATCTTCTTACATCTCTTAAGTATAAGCCCTTAAAGCTGCAATCCTTGAAGATAATTGTATATGCTATATACATGCAGAGTTTTAATTAAATACTAGACTGCTAATTTTACAGTCATTTGACAGTTTACTAATATATCAGTAATACCCATTGACTGTCTATAATGTATCTGCACCTGCGCTAACTGCTTTTTGCATATCATTATGCTCGGTCTTAGAACCACACTCTGAAGCACACATTATTATTACAATGATTTTACTGACCGAGAAAATGAACTTAAAAGAGTGCACTTTTCAGTGTCACATAAAACTTATAAAAGTTGAATTTGAGGCCAAGTCTGATGACTGCACACTCTACAGTTAGAAAGACACAATGTCATCAGGATTATAAACATCTCGTTCTGTTTCTTGCTAGAGATCTTGCCTTCCTGCTCTCTATTATTATAGTGATCTTCAAATAATGGTTTAATAAATAGCTCACTTAACACTTTCAAATGTTTTCTTTGAAAAGAAGCATATTGTAATTCTGTTATTCTTTTCAATCTAAAAGGAAAAATTGCACAATGTAGTTTATGTGGCCCAACATATGTATTAAAGTCCCTATTCGCTCTCTCTGTCTCTCTGTCTCTCTATCTGTCTCTGTCTGTCTGTCTCTCTCTCTCCATAAATACGGGTACCCTGACTACTCTATTGACAACCAATAAGACACAGAATGTTACACCTTGGAGCTGTTGATTAAGTAATTCAACCCCTTTCAACCTTTTAAACTTTCATTGCTTATCACCGAAGAATTCTCTTAGGTGGCACAGTTTTGTCAATGGAAGATATTTCGTGAGTTGAAAGAGCAGCCACAAGCACTTTACTCTGTCCATTGTTTGTCCTGTATAAATATCAGCTTCATTATCTGTTGGCTAAAGGGAAAGAAAGACGGTAGAACATTTCAGACTGTTACATTAGACTTGGGAGAATCTAAGAGTAATTTATCAAACAAGGAAAGTTAGATCTGATATTGTGGATGTTTGCAACATTGTTGAACTCTTTTAGCAGATTGTCCAGTGTGGCAGTTTGAATATACTTCTTCCTGGGTCATGGTTTACCAATTTCTGAGCTTATTTTATTCACTTGAAAAACCTTAATCCAAGAATACATTCAAGAGGCTACCGTAAGGCTTAGTAACCGTGATTGCTGTCTACTGACCTGAAGCTACACGGCGTAGAAAGGACAGAAACGGATCTCTATAAGGAAAGTTACTTTTATGATGAAACCCACATATTTCACAGAGAAAAAGGAAAGGAGGACAGCAATGCCTTCCCTCTCCATGTTTACCCCAAACTCTTAGAATTTGACAATGGACAGCAATGCCACGGAGAGAGACATCTTTTCTTACCTCTATGGAGGTTTCTATTTCTTCTTTAACACTGGTCATGATGTAAATTCCTAATCATTCACAAATTTAAATCTGTGTACTAAACAACAAATATACAAAACAAAAATAATATTGGGTGGGACAGTGTTTGTTTCCCTCTCAGTAAAGTCATTCTAAATAGAAAATATGCTAGAATTAATTGTGCCACATGCAGGTTTCTACAGTTACCTGTTCCCACCCACTTTCCTTGGAAGATGGAGGACATGGCTTCGTCACTGCCGGCAGCCTTGGAACCGGACCTGGCCCTGAGCCTGCCTTCACACGGGTCTCACTCCAGAGTAGTGGTGGAGTCGCAGGAGTCTCTTTACCCTCTGATGTTTGGGTAGGGTGAGCAAGAATTATCAAAGCAGCCTTTGTCACCCTTTTCCAAGTGTCTTAGGTAGGGAAAAATGAGGATTTCTTTGTAATTTTTTATTTTCTCTTTTATGTCCATTGGTGACTCCGTACTGCAGGTTTCCCATTGTCTAGGGACAGAGGTAGAAAAGAGGGGGAAAAAAGGAAAGACCAGGAACTCTCTGCCAAGCTACTCCTCAAATCCCAAGGACCCTCAGCAGTTTATCTGCTCTTCTCCAGCTTTCAGTCTTCCTTTGCTTGTTTTATGTGTTCTATTCAGAGTTCTCATCTGTGCTCGTTAGGGTTCAAGGGCAGAAATGTGTCTGTCTCTTCCAGTCCTGAACAGGAAGTGCAATGAATGCATTTAAAATAAAGTTACTAATAAACAAAGAAAAAAACTAATCTGACTCTATTTCTTTGATATGGTGGAGAATGACATGGGAAATGGTACCTCACAAATGTGCCAGTGAAGACATAAATGAGATATTTTTGCAGCAAAATCTTTAATACTTCTTGAAACTTTTGAGTCAGGATATCCTTTTCTTAAAATTTATCTTTAATATAGAGTCATAAATATTGGTATACAGGGATTTTTGCATTTTAGTAGCTAATAATATTACTAACTTGGGAAAAGCAATAAAAATATCCATAGTCTTTGTAAGAAATGAAGACCCTGTCATGTTCTTTTGTCTTACATTTTGAGTTTTATGGAAGTTACCTAAAAATTATTTATAGATAAATATCAGCACTGTGGGAGGATCTCAAGTTTGAGACAGGTCTAGGGAAGGTAGTAAGACTCTATCTCAAACAAATTCATTTTTTTCTGTCTATCTCTTCATTTCTACTCAGAAAGAGTAGCAAATGAGGTACCTTTAATTCTTCTGCCTTGCAATTTTCCTAATTAATAATGAATATCTTTTCATTCTGAAGACAAATAACTTTCAACTAAAAAATAATTTATGTTTAATTATTTGCTTTCTTCAGTATTTTCTGTTTTCTTCTGGACATTTTACTGAAAGATTTTTTAAAGCTTTATGTTAACTTTTATATATACTTATATTTGTGGAAAAGGATTCTGTTGATGTTTTCAGAATAAAACTAAATATTTAGTTTTTGTAGCATATATTTTTTCAATTTGAACTAACTTTGCTTAGGGTTGCCTTTTTTCATGCTATTGGTTTTACTCAATTGGTTATTTTAATATATCTACTAATATTTATAATGTATATGAATTAATGTGAGTCAAACCACCATTGTGTCAAGAATCCTTTCAGGAACAGACCTTTAAATGTATTGAACATAGACTTTCTTTCAGTGTGTGACATGGGGTCAGAGTGAAGGGCAAAGGACAATTGTAAGTAATAAAATAAAGGTTTTCCACCGTGGATTAAGTCTTCTCTAGGATGGCATAAAGTATTTCAACTATTTTGTACTTTCCTCACATTTGTGGAAGCCTAAAGTTACTTTCCTCTATTCTTTGCTTCTTTTTCTGGCCCATCTGACACTTTTCAATTAATAATACACAAAATTTTTATTTTAAGTAATAGAGGCTGGAGTAAAATTTTTCTTGCATAAGAAGCACTTATTAAAGTTACAGATAATGTCATGATCCTTTCTGCATATATCTGATTTTAATGTGCTTTCACTAATATATGCTATTGTTCTATTTATTGAATTTTTTCTGTTACAAATACACCCTTACTCTGTATTATGACTCTTTGCTTTACTATTCATGGTTTCCAAAGAACGAAGATTTTTAGCAATTACAAGGAGATTTTATTGGTGGATAAAGCACCACATAAATAACATGGAGGCCTGCTTCCAGCTTTTGCCATAGCCAGAATTAAGGAAGGAAAGATGTATTTTGCTTACAGTTTGTGGACATTTCAGTACATAATCCAGCTGGCTCCAAGACAGAGTGGCACAAGGCAGAAGGCAACAGCTCGTGGTGGCAGAAAGCGGAAAGAGCAGCAAGAGCAGAAAGGGAGGAGCAGCAAAGAGCGGCCCCTCCCCTCGCTTACACTGTGTGTAAGTTCCCAGCGCAGAGCTGGCACAGCACTCACTGATAATCCCAGCTTTGGAATCAATCATAAACTCTAGAAGCCCACCCCACGACTGCAGGAGGCTTTAGGGAGGGGCATCTATGAACAAACCATAACACCAGACTTCCTTATCTCTTGATTATAGGGAGTTGAGTGCCTATGAATCAAATCCTGAGGAACAACCTCCCCGGCTTTCCAACATTCTGGAAAATGGTGCTCTGGAACTCTCTTCTCACAACACAATTTCTCACTTTTGCAACGTTTAGGCTTCAAAGTGTAGAGTCCTGATGCTTCTTGAGATGACCTCAGACCATCTTTTCTATTCTCCTGTTCCTTTACAGCAATCAAGATTTCTTCTTCTTTATCTGTGAAGCTCTATCACAGCTTCCTTTTGGATATACTCAAAGTATTTAAATCATCCTGCTGGTCTCTTTGCTTTTGATTCTCAAAATAAATCTGGCTAAAAGACCCCAACAGTAGCCATGGCACTGCCTCAAGCTTAGAATGCTTTGAAAATTCTTTCCTCAGATTAATTAGTCCACCACTCTTAATTTCAGCCTCAGGCAAATTCTCTGAACAAAAGCAAAATGCAAACTTTCTTCCAAGGCACACCACACATTGTCTGTAGTCTGACCACCAGTGCAATCCTTCTTCCAAGCAGAAACCTCCTAAGCCTGGTCTTTCCAAAAGTACAGCCTTAGGTGTTCCAGCTCTAAGTTTTCAGTTGGCATCTCCAAAACTTTTCTATGTCTTCCTTTCCCACAAACCAGTTCCAAAAGCTCTTGAGCCACATGGCCAGATGCAGTCACATCAATGGCCTCACTTTATCGTTACCAAATTCCGTCTTAGTTGAGAAAATATAGCCAACATGCAAAGTTAAATGGGGAAAGGTAGTTTATTTAGCTCACAGTTTGTAGAAGATTCTGTCCATAAGCAGCTGGCTCCAAGGTAGGGTGGTTTGGCAGAGGGACACTGCAAAGTAGAACCAGTTCATAGCCAGCAGAAGACTGCAAAGCAAGAAAGAAATGGACCCTAATGGTGTATTTTTGCTCCCGTTGTCTTACCCAGGCTACTTAGTGCAAGTAGAACTCACAATTTAATGCTTGTGCCCTTGAGCCTAGCATTGTACCATGAATCACTTCCAGCATCACACATTCTATTTTTGTGTGTGTGTGTGGTACTGGGGATCGAACTCAGGACCCTGCACTTGCTAGGCAAGCGCTTATTCCACTGAGCTATATCCCCAGCCCCTGCATCACACATTCTAGATCCAACCACCTCTGAAAAACTTACACCTACGACTGCATGAGGCTTTTGGGTACATCTAGACACAAGTCATAACACAAGTCCAGACACAAATACCAAAAGGTTAGGGACTGTCAAACTATGAAAGATGTGAAGAAAGCTCAAATGCCTGTGTCTAAGGGAAAGAAGCTAACATGAAACTCTCTACCTACAGTTCCAATTACATGATATAATGGAAAGTCAAAACCATGGAGATGTTAAAGAAATCTATGGTTACCAGGGTGCTGGGGTGGTAGAAATGAGTAGGCAAAGCACAAAGAATGTTTAGGGCAGTAAAGATCCAGTATTATACTTTAACGATGGTTATATGCCTTTATATGTTTATTAAGCCTGTTAAAATGCACATGCCAAGAGTGGTCCTTAATGTAAACTGTGATTTTGTTATCAGTTATATGCTGATCTAGGTCAGTGATTATAAAAACTGTACATCTCTGATATAGGACGCCAACAGCAGGAGGAGGTATAATGGATAGATTGGGGAGAATGTGAGAATTCTACTTTCTTTTCCATTTCCCCATGAACCCAGAACCATTCAAAACAGCAAAATTTATTAACTTTAAGAAGTGAAGAAAGTAACATTATCTTACTTTTAAAATCGTTCTGCCCAAGGAATTATTATATGCTCTGGAGATAGGGTATGATGAACATAAATTTAGTAGGTGTTATGGTTGATACATTGTGTAAACTCGGGGAGTCTAGAGGTTTGGCTGAGTGATTCAGCAGGAAGCCAGGGTGCTTACTTTGTACACATCCTGAGCCTGTGGAAGAGGAGGGCTTGAACCTTGTGTGAGAGCTACATGCCCCCGAGCTACATGCCCCCTGGGTGGAGGTAGGCTGTTTACAAGGTAAGGGAGAAAAAGAGGCTGCTTGTAGCCATTCCTCCCTTTTTTGCTGGTTGTTTTTGCTGTGCTCTGCTGCTGTGAAGTTTGCCCTCTGCCATGTGCCACTGTGCCTCTGAAGCAGCCAAGTATGGACTGAAACCTCCACAACTGTAAGCTAAATAAACCTTTCCTTTCTTCATTTTGGATGTTGGGTATTTTGTCTCAGTAACGAGAGAAAAGTAACCAAGACAGTAGGTTAGAATTGAATGGGGAGGGGAGCACCAGGTCATGAATCTGGGCCTTGTACAAGCTAAGCAAGTGCTACATCTGTGAATACACTCCAAGACCAAATTTTATTTAACTACATCTCCACTGTATTTTTAAAATAAATATTCAGTGTACATCATGTTATGTACAATTTTCATGTATACTTAAAAAATTAATGACAATAGTTCAATAAAATCTGGTCATTGTGATCAGTATATTTTGCTTTAATCCTATTATCGATTGGAGAGAAATAAATTTCAATCTGTGTTCTTAAAATTATCCATCTAATCCTTGATAATACCTACTGTTTACATTAAGAAGAAGTATAAGAGGAAAAATGCAATTACTTCATCATTATTAGTATTCTATAGACAGCAATTGGTTTTAAAAAATTTTAGCTAGAAAACAGTAATATAGTTCCTTAATATGAAAGAATAACTCTTAAATTTTAATATGCAATGAGAATACTTAAGAACATACCATAACTTATTATAAGAGAATGTTCCCAAACTCTTGTCCATTCAAGACTCTTTGCCAGGAACTAAAATCACTCATTTGACAAACTCCAAGATAATACAACAGAGGAGCTAAAATTTTCATGAATTTCCTGTGAAACAATTACAAAGAAGTACTTCAAAATATTTTTTAAAGAAAGGAGAGGAGTTAATCATTATTGTAAAATATACATACATAAAGAAAACTTTAACTAGAATTTATATTACAGTGTACATTTCAGTTATTTGATTAAACACTAATTCATTTCAATGGCAAAGCAATTTGAGTTATCCAAAATATTTACATGGATCTTGAGCTATGTGGTCAAATTTAAGAAACAGTTATAGTTACTAAATTATACTGAACATACATATATATGTACATATGTCATAAAGAATTCTTTGTCTCATTTATTATACATAACTCTAAGGTAACAGAATATTCACAGGGTTCTCTAAGCAAAGAAAGATCAAATCAATTAGTTCAAATAGAATTAAACACAAACTAGTGGTCAGCACTAAACTTTCACCAGCATCAAAGTATTCTCAAAATTTCCCGTTATTAATTTTAAATTTCTTACAGATAAATAAGAATAAACAAGAGTATTGAGGAAATTACCACAAAGAACAGCATGTACATGGCATCACCAATTATTAATGTGTACACACATATTATTAACACAATGTAGTTCTGATGCAGACACAGCTAGATAGTCCAGTACTGCAGGATGAAAATTACTGCAACTAATTCAAGAACATATGGAAATTTAGAGCTGCATGTGAAATTAGTGGAGAAAAATGGAACCATTGAACACATTGTGTCTTCATAGCTATTTAGAATAAAAGGTGAAATTAGAATCATGCTTCATTTTCTGGCACAAAATCCAACTGGATCAGAGAGAAATGAGCTTAATTATGGAAAATGAATCTGTAGTTCTAGAATCAAACACACATGATTTCTTTTATAACTTAGGGGAAAAGGAAATTTTTGCAACCGTGATGGCAATTCAACCATTTAATAAAATGTTAGATTTTTCTGTATACATGTACTGTCAGATTAAGAAAGTCCCTTTTTACATTTAGTTAGTGGAAAATGTTAAGTCACCAGCTGGCGTGATTTTTCATGAATTTTTTGCACTTATTGAGATGACCATTTTTATTAGATAATTAATATTTTGAATATATTAACTGATTTTCAAATATTAACCCAACTCTTCATTTTTTAAAAAATAAAATTAGTTATGATGAATTGTACTTCCAAAACATATTCATGTTATAGTCACTAAAATTTTGATTAGAATTATTGTATCAATTTTCATGAGAGAAACTTGTTTGTGGCTTTATTAAAATATTTTAACTGATTTAGGTATTAGAATTATTGACTACATAGAATGAGTTGGAAAACACTTGTATTTTTTCAATATTCAGAAAGAATATTAGTGTAGAGTTTTAATATTTTTTTCTCTGAATTTTAGAATTGTCCTGTGAAGTCATTTAGGTTTAGAGTTCAAATTAGCATATAGCTCAATGATATATCACTTTCCTGGCACATAGGATGCCCCAGGTTTGAATCCCAGCATCAATTAAAAATAAAAGGTGATGGCTTAGACATTTCCTCATCTTAAGAGATATATAAGCATAGACATTCAGGAAGCTGAAAGATTCCAAAGCAAGAACAAGAGAAAGAACATTTCCTTGAAATGCATTGTAATCAAATTGTCAAAAGTGAAAAATAGGAAATTTTGAAAGCATCAAGAGGAAAATGGTCTATCACATATGAGGAAATACCCACAGGGTGATCAGCAGATTTCTCAGCAAAAAACAGAAGAAAAAAACCCATATCCTTTGGACACAAAAATCCATATTTAATCATGAAGTAATGCATTTTGGGGCAATAAAATGCAAAAAGCAGTGCTTCTTTTTCACTTTAACTATTGTAGACATTTTTAATCTATTCCAAGGAGAAAAGCTCTGTAAATAAAATAAGCTGGAATGAAATAAAAATAATATGTACTATGTATCTAAATAAACAAGAGCTATGAGGTTATCCTTTTTAATAATTTTTTTCTAACAGAAATGTATTGTGTATCTTGCAGTTTACTTACATGAATTGGAATCAATAAGACATCGTTGTTGGTTACAGAATCAGCAGCAGCAAATTTTCGTGTGAAGGAACCTATGCTGTGGAAATAGACAAAGGTGTCAACGAGTTCAATTTCAATAAATGCTTACAGTTCATTACAGTGTTGTGAAGTAATGTAGCTGTAAAATCTTAATGCAGCATCTAAAAGTGCCTGTACCTCTCCATAGACACTCGGAAAATACAGTTACTTCAGGAGTACTTAAGAACAGGAATATCAGATGCAGAGCAGTAGAACTTTGTAAAATTGCTGTCATCATCATCATTGAAGTTTAAATTGAAAACTCAACAGCATCGATCTAGAGCTTTCTTTAGCTGTTCTTTTAACACTGTGAAAACATTTGAAATGTTTAGGAATCCATATTAGAAAACCCATGCTGGAGTCAGCAGTGAGGATTACTGGGAAGAAATGGGAATTTTAAGGAAATACTCATAGGTAGAATCACAGGACTTTAAAAATACATGTAATTATGTATTTGAAAAGGTATTTTTTATTTTAGAGAGAGTAGAAAAAAAGAACAATAGCAATATATCAATATCACAGACATAAACAAAACAAGCCTGAACATTAAAAGTGGCACAGGGTTTCAAAACAAAATGATAGGAACCAACAGTGGTTGTTATATTACATATTGTTAACTTCAACTACATTGCCCGGATTACCAGATGTAAGAATGGAAGATTGATCAAACCATTAAAGAGAATAAAAACTTTAATAAATAAAACATTAGAGATAATATAAAGTTTCATTAGACAAGATGGTAGGAATTCACCAATGGTTGTTCCATTGTATATTGTTGCTTTCAAATCAGTTGCTCAGATTACCAGATACAAGCATGCAAAGTTGGTTAGAATATAAAAAATTTTAAGCACAAACTGGTCCTTTCTATAGACCATCAGACATCAGAAGTACAGTTATCCTATATATATATATATATATATATATATATATATATTGCCTTCCTTCTTTCTTTTTTCTTCTTTCCCTCCTCCCAGCTGTTCCTTTCTTTGAGCAATTTCTTTCCCTTTCTTATCATCTATTGAACATTTTGAGTTTTACTTATTCTTTCAGGTTCCTACACCAGGGAGACAATATGATGTTTACACATGTGGGTCCAATTTATTTTACTTATGAGTACGGTCTCTAGTTGCATCCATTTACCTACAAAAGCCTTGAGTTTATCTTTTCTATACCTGAGTAGTACTCCACTGTATAAAAACACCACAACTAAAAAGGTATTTTTTATCTGACAAAAGATTCACCTTTAAATATGATGGGCTTGTAGAATATACTCACTCTAGTTTTTTTTTAATTACTGCCCTCCTACCTTTCCAATCATCTCCCATTTAATTTTCCTCTTTTATTTTCTGTTTGTGAGTGGAAAGTAAAGTTTCTCTCACGCTCTTTATTGTTCCAAGAACAAATATTTGGGCAACATGTAAGTAGAAATCACTGAAAGTAGTGTGAAACCCAAGAGCATAAGGCTCCAACATAGTTGAAGAATATATCCCAAGTTAGGAACCAAGGATCGTCAGAGTTCTAAAGGTGAGAGATAATCCTCCATCTTTTCTTACCTGCACCTCCTTGTCCTACTCCCAGAATAGTACACATGCCTGAGCGCCTAGAGACTTTGATTTTTACATGGAATTATAGAAGTCAAGGTTGAAATGAAAAACAGTTTCTAAAAGAAAAATTACTAAAGCACCAGTGATATAATTCCGGGGCTAGGGAAGCGTCCAGTTTAGGTCTACAGTGTGCTCGGAGCTGGAGTTTGGGGAAGGTGCCTGGAGGGGGGACACTGTCCTCACGGGCGGATGTGTCTGGCTCAGAGCTAAATGCGCGTGAAGAGGTCGGATCTAGTAGGAAAATGTGGTCATTTAAGACCTGACCTGGAAATGCACCTCTACCTTCCAGATCCCTTCCTTCTTTTTGCTTTCTGGCCAACACGAAGTGAGCATCTTTCCCGTCAGACCCTCCCATCGTGCCTGCCCTGCCTGGGCGCCAGGTGCCTATGGACTGAAAACGACACAAAATCCAGTTCCCCTTGTCTAAGTTGTTCCAGGCACGACCCAGCAGCCAGACCCAGCAATGAGACGACATAGATCATCATCGTGGTTTTTATGCAGCATAGGAAATTTCCTAAAGATACAGCAATTTTAAGAAAGACTACATTGAACAGAATTGATGTGTAAAAAGTATAATAAAAGTTACTCAGAAAATTATTGCCGCAAGTCAGGAGTTATGTATAAATTGTTACAAGTGGAAATGGAGAAAAGAGAAAGTGACTGGAAATGATTGCAGAGCTAGACCTACTGTGGATGATTGTTTCATTGGATGGAGGGATGCACAGAAAGGAATGACTGACATTGTCCTGGGGTTTTTGGCTCTGTTGAATAGATAGCTGGTAGTGGCATTACACTGGATACTGCACACAGGAGGACAAGATGTGAGGGAGAGATCACAAACTTCATTTCAGGCTTCTTTCGTGGATTCGCTTACAGTCTTATTTAATATTTATAGGATATATTATAAAATCACCATTTTAATATTCAGAAACAACTAGCCAGTGTACATTTTATTTAGTTTTAAAATTTTTGTTATTTGAAGATACAGATTGTTGTCTCATTTGAAGAGTGACTAGATTGGAGTGAGGTCATAAAATTAGGAGTAGGAAGACTGAGGGGAAACACGGACAGAGTGTTGAGCGCTGAGAATGGCCAGTCCTGCGTTAAGGGAGGAGTGTGTGCAAAAGACAAGCAATGGGATTGCAGATGGGAAGTCGAGCTAAATAGTGTTCTTGAAGCCAGGACACTTCTCACAGGACATGCAGGCCAGAACAGAAGGCTGGTGTTCACACCAGTTCCTCAAGTTTATACATCTGTATCACAAACATACACCAATAAAAATAAATACATAAAAAGAGAAGAAAGAAAGTGTCCATAAGGTCATTTAGGAAAGGGCTTGAGAATAGACTCATGGAATGAGAATTTAGCAAACCACTTATAATGGCATGATTCAAGATTCAGTATGTAGTTTTGCAGAAGTCAGCTTCTATTAGGTGAAGCTGAAAAGTGAAAACAGAAGTTGCATTTTGACTGAATTTCATAGTACCCAGAAAACAAGAGAACTTGAAGTGGTCACTGGAGAGAAAGAATCTGAGTATTTATCTGAAAAAAATGGAAGGTAATCAAGAAAATGTTGTAATTAAAGATACAAAGTTAGTAGCAAAGTTAGAGAAAATCCACTGGAGCCACAGAGATCAATGTATCATTGGAAGTAACACAATGAAGGAAGTGTTCTGCAATCCAAGAGAATAAGGCTTCAGAGCACTCAAATTATGTATTCCAAGTGAGGAAACAAGGATCATCAGATGTCTTGGTTAATTTTCTCTCATTGCTGAGACAAAATACCCAACACCCAAAATGAAGGAAAGAAAGGTTTATTTAGCTTACAGTTTGTGGAGGTTTCAGTCCATACTTGGCTGGTTCTGAGACAGAGTGGCACATGGCAAAGGGCAAACTATTCATGGCAGCAGAGCACAGCAAAAACAACCAGCAAAAGGGAGGAATGGCTGCAAGCAGCCTCTTCTCTTCCCTTACATTGTAAACAGCCTACCCCCACCCAGGGGGCGTGTAGCTCTCACACAGTCTCCATGCCCTCCTCTTCTACAGGCTCAGGATGTATAAAAATTAAGCACCCTGGCTTCCTGCTGAATCACTCAGCCAAACCTCTAGACTCCCCAAGTTGACACAATGTATCAACCATAACATCAGAATTGTAAAATGGAGAGATAATCCTCCACTGAAATCTGCTTGTCATGCTGTTGGGATCAGTTTACCATACTCTAGTTAGAAATACAGATGATCAGAAGTGAGAAAAATAATGTACCTCTCATCGATATATTTGGAGTTTATCCTGACTGTAGAACCTGAACTTAGCATGAGATATGGCTTCTCTAATTCCTTTTATTCACGCAGTATCAACGTTATCAACCTTTCAGGGAACATGAAAAATACTCGCCCTTCAGTTTGAAATTTGGCACTTCTATTGAAGACTGAAAAATTTAATGCCCAGACATATAACCTTCTTTGGGTTGTTCCTTTGGAAACTACCAGAGTGATTCTCAAGCTTTTGGTATCAAGTGATATTGTATGAGCTTATGAATAGAATAGCCATGTATAAATGTTCTTTTGGAAGATGTGTCAAAGTTTTAAATGATGTTAAATTGCTGGATTTTTATCACAGCTATTCCCATATAGTATGTATAACTTGCATATTTAAATATTAATTTTAAGTATTAACTTAAATATTAAACCCTTACACCAAGGTAAGTACGTATTTTTCATCACGTGAACATGTTCCCTGTTCTGGAATGTATGATTACTATGTGGTACATGGTTTGAAGTCCTTCGATTTTTTGTCCCATTCTAGGGAAAGCAAAAATTTAGAGGCTCTGTTTATCATAACTCCTGCTCTTCTAGGTCACTTTGTGTATAAGTAGGTGGGTATGTAATATGTTATACACTAGTCATGTGTTCAATATATAAATTCTATACTACATGTAAAGTATAAATTATGCCACTCTACAAGCTGTGGTCAAAATATACTGTATTTCTAAATTTAAAAATATATTGAAAGGGTAAAAAGCACACCGCCACTAATCCCCCTACAATATTCACCCTCATCATACTGGCACTTTTTAAAGCTGTTCTGGAAGACCCTTTCTTGAGTGTGTTTAATAGTACGCCATAGCTACCTCAACTTCCTGAATGAATTCAAAATGTTTTTGTCAATTTCTGTTACATAAAGAATCACACTGTCTTCCCGTCCGCCTTTCTCCCTGGATCTGGTGCTATGCAGCATCTGGCTCTCCCCTAAAGCCTGAATAAAAGACACATGTTTTGAACTGATTCAGGGCAGGAGGGCAGCTAGGACAGCACAGTTAAAGGTATTCCTGAAAAAGAACTTCCTGAGCTGTTCTGGGAAGTAGCAAAAATGACGGAGTGTCTGCAAAGAAAGGAGGACTATCTGGAGGGGCTAGTGCGGTGTACCTTGTATTGTAATATTTTACACTTCAACTTTCACTATAGTTTTCAACTGTACTTTGAACTGATAATGTGCAGTTTTACTTGGGCCCTAGAAATGAAAACCAGTGTATCATGCATGAGTCAGTTTGCCACCAGTAATTCATTGTCTAAGGGGCAAATATTAGATGAACTGAGATGATATGTGAGATGAACCAAAAAGCATATCTTTAACCAACTAAGAATAGCATCTTTAAGTAGTGAGTGTTTAAAAGACTAAAAATTGAAAACAAGGATTTATGGACAAGTACTTTGACAGTTTCAGCCATAACTGCCTCTCATCTTGCTAGTGGGTGCTCCCGTCCCTGCATAATACTGAGAGTCTCTCCTGGGCAGCCAGCTTTCCAGCTACTCATTCCTTTGGGGAGGAAAGTCAAGCGCACTCCTGATAAAGTATTTTCAGGCTGAGCAAGTGAGAGTTTGAAAGAAAGTGGGAAATGGTGTATCATGCTCTGGCCCCTATTGCATGTTCATGAGGAATAAACATTTTACCAACAAGAGGAAATGAAATGGAGCCTATATTGATCCATGATTTTTCCTTTTTAGGGTCCTATGCCCGCTTTTTATTCAGTTATCTTTAATCACAGGATTCATATCTATGCTCTAGTGGAAGTCACAAAATGAGAACTAGGTCAGATGTTGTATAATCTTATCATTATCGTTTCTGCATTTAAATCCAATAGGATGTTTTCAGAACTACACTAGCAAAATATAAAGGCACTTCTATTGAAAAACATAATGATATATCAGTGTGCAATCGGTTACTGGGAACGGAGTTTTTTTTTATTGTGAGACACATCAGATGTAGTTATCCCTCAACATGCCTGCGGGTTTGATTCAGTACCCCTGGCAGGTACAAAAGCTCTGAAGGTGCAAGCCCCTAACACAAAGCAGTGCAGCATTTGGAAGTAAACTATTTACTTCAAAATCATCCTATATTACTTATAAAAGAGGTGTATCCTTTTTCTTTTTAATTGGAATTATTTTAAGTTCCATTTTATTTTTAAACATATTTTTCATTTGCAGTTGGTTCAATCTATGGGTGCAGAATCTCTTTACATGAAGACCCAGCTTCACAGACATACGAGGTCTGTGCACAGCTTAAGTGAGATTTATAAACCAATAACTCATGTAGCTCCTGGTCAGAGCAAGAAGTAAGGACAAGAGCTCCCCAAATGCTTTTCCTGTGCTTCTACTCTTAAATGTCTTATCTCCCTACTACAGGGAAATACTGTATAAAATTTTGCAAACTTTGATTTTTAGCAAGATTTTAATCATTGCATATATTCTTAAATAAGTAACATGTTATAGAAAATGAATATAAATATGAAAATTATGTTTGTAATTTAATTTAATTCGTTTTAAAAAATTCATCAGTTTTTATCTTTAATTATACTTTATTTAATAACTGAATATTATTCAATGTATGAATTCACTACAAATTAGCTATTTTACAGCTAAATAATATTTGTGATGTTTCCAGAACTTTTAGCAATAAATTTGATTATATGCACAATCACACATTCACTGTTCTCTGTATGTCATTTAACTTATCCAGGATTGAAGTTTTTGAGTCATAATGATTGTGTACTTATAATTTTACTCTTCTAAAGAAATGTACCACTTCCAGTAACATAAACACATAAAATGCTCAGGCATAAATCTAACAAAAGATGGGCAAAAAAATCAAGAAAAAAAATTTTAAGAACTTGAGAGAAGATAAAGTTCAAAGTGAAAGAGAGATACACCATATTACATGTTGAATAGTTTTACTGCTTCCCAATCTTCACAAATTGTGTGTGTGTGTGTGTGTGTGTGTGTGTGTGTATCTGTGTGCAATTTAAATATTATCATTTTGGACGTATATTGGTATATATAGGTTTTCTGTTTCTGTTTCATTTGGTATCATCTCACCAGATTTCCCAGACTGTTCTCAAATTCCTAAGCTCAAGAAAAACATTTGCCTGAAATGTCTGAATGTCAGGAACTGCTGGTATGTGCCACCATGTTGGGCTATTAGTGAGTTTTCTCTAATTTTAATTTTACTGAACACTAGTAAATATTTTACTGTCAGTAGTAGTAAGAGTTTCTTTCTAGTGGTGACTTTTTCAATTTAAAATATATTTAAAATCATACTTCTTGTATAAAATGGAAATAAACATAGTAAATTTAAGAAATAGAATTACATTTCCTGTCCTACATGGAGTAGTCTAGAGCTTTTATGTATTCTTGATTCCATTCATTTGTTAATTATAATAATTATAAATATCTATTTTTCTCCTTTGATTCCTGTATCATTTAACATATGAATATTTAATTCCAATATAATTATATTGAAAGTACATTCATTGTGTTTTGTCATTTTTCTCAACTTTTCTGTGGATAAAGTCATGAACATGTTCTTTTACAGTTTACTTGAAGTGTTAATCTATTTTGAAATATTCCTGGCCCTTGCTCTGTTTCATGAACTCTACATAGACATCTAGCTCCATTGCTGATGGCTGAAAAATCCATCCTTTTCCTACTCTGTCATATGTCAAGTTCTTCTACATGCACGGCTCCTTTTCTGAGTATCCCATTAATTTCTTCTTGTCTATTTGTTTATCCCTTGAATAATGCTAAATTTTGGTGGTGAAAGCTGCTGAAGACAGCTAGTAGGTAAAGCTGTCCTGTCTGTGTTCTTCACTTACCATGATCATGCTGGGGCCACTTTTACTGCCTTATAAATTTCAGATGGACCTGATGGGTATCACAATGAAGCTTGTTCTTTTTTGTTTATTTATTAAGATAATATTGCATTCATAGGACAATTCAGAGAGAATTATCAATTTTACAGTGTCAAACTTTTCTGTGCATGAAAATGCCAAATTTATTTTTAATTTGTTCAAATGTTTCAGTCAGGCATTACAATTTTATTTTTGAAATTGTAAAAACTTTCAATAGATTTATACCTATATATTTATCATTTTTATGCCCATGTAAATAGTAGTTTAAGGTTTCAAAGTTTAAGGTTATACATATGTGATTCTTGTTTTTGCTTACTCTTTGACCTACAGAATTATAGCGCTATCCTTTAATTATTCCATTATAGTTCATCAAACTTCTATTTATTAGATCTTCCACTCTCAATTCCAAGTAAAGTGTACATTTCCAAAGTGAAAGATCCTCAAAACTTCCCAGTTCTAGGTGACAACTGCCTAAACAAGTAACGTTTTATACCTAGGAATAATTTATCCCAGTTCATACTACTTAAAATTTATAAAACAGAACATGAAGGTGATATTTCATAAGCAGAACTATAACAATGGAGATGGATTTAGATTCACCAGAATTTGTTGCTCATTTAAAATACATTTTCAATTTGTCTGCTATGGTTTATTATGTAACTTCCCAACAGGCTCTGGATAAAATGAAGCACCCAGGCATGAATAGTGGAGATAGTTTTACACAGACATTAGTCTAAAATTGGGTCTTTACTAAAGAAGAAATAGATATGCAATACTGGGTTATTACAATATAAATGTTTGCATATATTTAAATAAGGACATTAACATAAACTATTTTAGATTTATTTCACTGCCTTCATTTATGCTTTGATTTCACACTATAGAAGGGTCAAAAGTCAGCCCATGTGGATTTTTTGGGCCTTAAGTTTACAGAGAAAATTGTAATAGTGACAATTTTATTTCCCAAAATGGCAGGCAGAATATTCAAAGATGTTGATTCCAAGACCATATTAGGAAATTCTTCAGATAATTAAATTAAACCTATTAAGTGAGTGTCACTCTCTATGCTCTTGCCCCGTGTTTCTAACCCAGGATGAACTGCTTGCGGGTCATGGGGGCTTTGGTTCACAGCGGAGATAGCGCTGATGATTTTCGGTCGTAGCTTTCAGTTTCATCCCATGCATAGCATACTCACCTTTGTGGTATTTTTCAGGCCTTCGAAGCTCTCAGCACCACAGGAGTTCTTAACCTTACATGATGTGAGTTTTATTTTGAATGTTTGTCTCTCCTTGCTTGAACCTGGGTGATTTTCTGTGACTCTCTTGTTCTTCTCACCTAAATGCCCAGCAGCTGGCAGGTAACGTTTACCAGGTCACTCTGACCTCTCTGTGCAAAACAGTTCCTCTCTTGTGTAGGTGGGAAGACAGCCCTAAGGATGCTTGCTAAGCCACTGCCACATTTTCTACCAGGTACATGAAACATTGTGTTAAACTTAACCTGTGTTTTAACTTCCAACTCTATGGCTTAGGTGAACTCAGATCCGATGTACCCTTTGGATGCGGCATACCACACCCTGGAGATGAAGAAAATGCTATTACAAGTGTCTTTCTATGTTTTGCCTTAAGATAAATTTCCATAATGTCTTACCTTGGCACCAACTATTAAAAGCATGGAAAGACCGACAGCAATGATAAGGCAGAAGACTAATCGGCACAGCAAGTGTAATTAGTACTTTGTGGAAAAATAGCGCGAGCCAGGAGCAGCCCTACAGTAAACAACTGCATTTGTTACTCCGTGTGCTTTATCATCTTCTAGAATTTTTGTCATATATTCATATAAAGCAGATACTTTAATCTGATATTTCAGTTTTGGTCTATTAACTTTTGAAGAAGCTACATGTGGTGAGGTCAGAGTATCACTCACAGGGAAACTCCTGAATGGTTCTCAAGTATCAACTCAAAATATGAATTTACCTGATCTAGGATTTGACTTTCAATAATTTATCATCAACATTCCCTTGTGCATAATCCAAAATCAAGCTCCATGCCATCTCACTGGCTTGTGTTAGGCATAATAACTGCATTCGTAAATAATATTAAAGTGATAGTTTATCAGCTTACATTAGAGAGTGTGAAAGACCATGCCCTTCTTTAACAACCACTTAAGCCCTTTTCCTGAAGGCACACATTCATGGAAAAATGAAGGGAAAATATAAAATCAATTAAAATGAGCCAGACAAAGAAGCTACTGATATAATGAGAGTGGACAGAGTATGCACCTGTATAACATGAAAGAACTTGGTCTACAAAATATAGTACTTGAAATGCGTGGGTCACTTCTCTGCCCTTTGTGTAGTGTTTACATAAATGTCATCAGCATTTGCCTTCCGGTTTGTCATTCTTTTCTTAATTTCTATAATTTATCAATTGTTTTCCTGATTGAGAAGCTTTGCTAACATATAACAAATAAACAATTACTGATGGTATCAAATGAGTGGTAAGGTTTAATAGTCAAAAGTTTCTTTGGAGACTCTGTTCTGGGGTTTTAATGAATATTAGAGTCTTTTAGAAAACTGTCACAGTTCTCCTACATTCTACTTTGAGGGTCTTTTGGAGGGCTATATGGATATCATTTAAATTATTTATTTGTTAGTACCTGGATTCCAGATTCTTTTCTTTGGAGCTAGAGGAGATATTCTGCCTTTTAGTTGGATGTCTTGTTCTTTCTAAAGCCCTGAGTTTGGAACCTGAATTCCTCTTGTGTACTAATGTTTAGCCCATCAGTTTGGATATTGTGTGTAATTCCTCACTCTCTCTCAACACCTGCCTCTTGTGTGCTGTACCTTCCACCACATTCCTGAAGTATTTTACTTCAGCTCTCCACTGAAAGTGCTGATTTAGTCTCCAGTAGTTGAACAGGTGGTTTCCAAGTGTTCATGGTCAAGCTGCCAGGAATCTCACTCTGCCCACATCTGGCTGGAATAGCTTCCCATGAGTTCTCGTTCTTAGTTATTTTCTGTCTTCCAAATATCACAACTTCCTCTTCTTGGCAAACTCTATTGCCTGAGAAAATGACTGTAAAAATGCACTTTCAAGACTTTCATCTTCCACGCAGAGGAGGCCTTGCAAGGTAGAGGTGATGGTGTTGCATGAACTGGCCATAGACTATGTATCCTGGGGCTGGGCGGGGGCAAAGTCTTCAGCTTTGTACCCACATGATCCAGTAAACTCAGGCGGGAGTGTACGAGATGCTGGCTTTCTTGTGGGTTTTCTCCTGACCTTGACTGAAGTGACTCAGCCCCCTAAGCCCAGTTTCCTCCCATTAGAGCGCTAAGTTGTCTCTATGCCCCGTTCAAATGACTTTGCCTCAGAGATCAGATATTAATAATATTTCAGGACTTCAAAGAGAGATTAATATGTGACATAGCATTGTAGAAATATTTCCCTGACATGATTATATTTTCCCTGAAAGAAGTTTGGGCGAGTAACAGGAGTGAAGCGTAAGGGTTTTATATGTTTATTTTAAAGTAGAAACTGAATCCGTCTCATTTGGTTAGAAACCCCATGTCATTTTCCATGCCCTTGATTTGTGTTGTTTGTATTCTGGCATCGTTCATTTTGCACCATTTTCTTTAAAATAAAAATAAATAAATAAGTAAATAAAAGTAGAAACTGAAGTCTAATTAAATCACAGTAACACAATGGACCTTTTGAGAGAAACAGTACGTGTCAGTATATTGCAATGTATGTGATATACACATAGACGTATATGTGTATTTAAAATATATATTTGACCCACAGACGTACAGTTCTCTTTATGCAGGAGGGAAAGAATTTGAGCTGCCTGAAGTTGCCCCCCCACAAGGAAGCCAAGTATAAGTGGTTAAAAATTTTATACTAAGATGTCTTTCAAAAGGTAAGAAATATTATTGAAGGAATGCCTGTTTCAAAGCATTGTCCTCATGGCTGTTTTACTGCTAACCTGTGGCTATGGAATTTTTCTTCCTTTTTTTCCCCATAGGTTGAAATGTTAAAAATAAATAAAGAGAAAGGAAGACTCAGGAGCCTCTCTCTTAGTAGCTTTATTTACCCTTGTATTTATATTGACAGTAAAGCAAACTGACCTAGTTTATGTGTAAACAGCACAAATGTCTTTATTTTCTATAAAGGATGGATTCTATGTTTAAGCACAAACCCCTCTGAAACCAATTAATGCTGATATCTGACCTACATAATAGATTTGGAACTCTTTTTCTTTTCTCTCTCTTTTTCTGTTTTTAAAGCAACACAATGGTTCACACAGCTTTCTATCAGTCCCATAAGTAGTTTGCTAAATGTGTACATATCACAGAGAACACATTTCCAAAGTGCTTTTTGCACAATATATTTGCACTATTAAATATTTTTTAAAAGAAATAGCATGTATCATACTGTCAGAGTCAGTTTATTATTTAAGATGGCACGGTTAGCTATCTGTAGCCACGTATGTTGAACTCATGGTAGAACGGCGAGCATCTCACATCTGTGTTATTTATGGGTCCCTTTGTTTTCAGTCTGTGTGCTTCCATCACCCGCTGACCACTGTCTTCTCCATCCTTTCTATCTGAAAACCGATCTCCTGTGATTGTCCTCTTTTGACTTCATTGTGAATGAAACATCACCACATTTAGTGTCGTTCTATATCTAAACCTTCAAAGGAAAACACAAAATAACTTTCAGAAGCTTTCCTCAAAGAAATCATCTCTAGAGATAAACATTTCAGTACCATGCTTACTGCTGGAAAAGATATTTTGGTGAGAAAAAATTTATTTGAGAGTATCACAAATCAGACATAGGCACTTAAATGTAGGATTTGTTACCAATAAAAGATGTTAGAAGAAATGTCTGAAGCCTTATATATCCTTGTTTCTCACAGTAGAATATTTTGTTGACTTATCTTGGTTATTACATGACGTTATTGAATTATAAGCTTTTAAAATCTCAATGATGCTTAGGACTTCTGTAAGATTGTACTACTGTAAAGAAGACTGACCCATACTGTAGTCGAGGAAGCACATTCATACCTGTATGTGTATGTTTCTCTGTGCTTTGTACAATATTACTATAAGATCATCTTCATGAGCACCACCTCTGGGCTGCTTCATTGGCCTGTCCCTCCACATAATGACCTACACCTAATGAAGGCATTCTTTCGGGATGTGTCTTCTGCTCAAATGGTGTATTATAACAAGTACTCATGTATCTTATCTTAGGAAATGAAAAATTCACATATTAATCCGGGTACTGCAGGTTTTTTTTCTTCTCTTTTTGAGACAGAGTATTGCCATGCAGCTCAGACTGGCCTTGAGCTCACTTTGTAGACCAGGCTGGTCTCGAACTCACAGCAATCCTCCTGTCTCTATTACCTAAGTGCTGGATTATAGGTGTGCCCCACCATGCCTGCCTCTATCATTTCTTTTAAATAAGTATCAATGTTCATAAATATACATGTGTATATAATATTACGTTTAAACTACTCTACAGATGTAGAATTGCACTGTTACAAATTGCTTTTTTCACTCAAGTACGTTTTTGTGCTAAATGAGGTGTTTGGCAGACTTCGTTTTCCTAAGGGACTGTGACAGTCTTTTCCATTGCATGTGGTCTTACTGATCTTTGACACTCCTCCTGAGAAATCTGGGAGCCACACTCTTAAGAATCTAGGGGGAGTTTTTTGAAGCACTAGGAATCAAAGCTACGCCCTCGTGCATGGTAAAGGTACAGTCCGACCCTGAGCTGTATCTCCGGGCCTGCATGGGTGCTAACTTTAGATTGAGCAACAAAACACTGCAGCAGTGCTGCCATATAAATTCTTAAGTGTATCTCGAGAAGGATACAGCTTCAATTCTGATGCTTAGTGCAAAGAACTAAACCACTATGACATGAGGAAACCATAGCTTATGTCGGGAGACTGCACGTAGAGGTCTTCAAGAGAACACAGAGAACAGCTGACAGCCAGGGATGGCAGACGTGGACTGAGCAAAATGGTCTTTGGACAAAATAGTCATCTCAGTGAGGCATCAGACACAGCAGAGATAAATCATTTCTCCTATGGTTTGTCTAACTTTGTCCCATGAGATCCAAGAGCACAATAAATTATTGTTTCACATTGCTAAGTATTAGTAAATTATGAGACATAGTAACAAGAATAACCTGGTTCCAGTTTGTGATTTTTATCCATTGCTATATTTATTGTAAAGTATTAAACTATTTCAATTTATTAATACATCTCCCTTTTGAGGCACAGCATCTCACAGTTTTGCTACTATCTATAAAGCTGCTAATAATATTCATGAACGTAAACATCCAGTTGTTTCTCTGTTAAAAGATGGTATGAGTATTGGTTGGGCAACAAATATGCATGTTTTTCACTTTACCGTGTACTGCCAGATGAAAATTGAGGTCTGTACTGATTCATACTTCTACCTGCTGTCTATAGGTTGTCATTTTGGTTGTTAGAGATTAAAATCTACCGTTCTCTTATTTATAAAATGATACCAACTTTGCCTTTAAATTCTCTAAGTGTACTTGGGTTTGAGCATTAATTTATATGTTGACATCACTGTGAATAAAATTTATATATTTTGTAATAAAAGTTCTTGAAGCACTTGAGTGTGACATAGTTAATTGTATTTTCATATATTGATTAAATTGGCTAATTTTTGCCTTTCATTATTATTGCTATAAATATTTTAACCTCATAGCTAGTTATACTAAAGCTTTTATTTTTATACTATGGTTATATATCTGTGTTATCAAATATATTTTGATAACATGAACTACGGAGGGATGATTTTCTATTTTTCATGAAATTGGCTTTATCTTTTCTACTGTTTGGAGGTTGTGTTGGTTTAGACTTATTTTTGCAAGGGGAACAATATAATACAGGACACAATTTATAAAATTATCTATAATAGTCACACAAAGGATGATATACAAAGAGTGCAGGAAGTCTTTCCACACAATATAGACCAGGAATCCAGCTGAGGGCCTGGATCCCATGATGATTTCCTACATGAGTCCAAATTATGACCTAGAGCTCATAACAATGCTTCCCAAGAATCCAGCTAGAGGCCCAGAGCCCATAATAATATCTCATTCAGGCCTGGTTCGTACTGTGAAGGCCCAAAGGTCAGTGGTGGAGTCTAGGAAGTCTGTGCCAGGGGGATGAAGGATCTGTGCTAACAAGGTAAGAGATCTGCACTGGGTCCAGGAAGTAGCACTCAGAAGAACCAGAGCTCCCTTGAAAGGTACTACAGACATCCTCAGCAACAGTGATGTCCCGAGCTCCTCTAGTGATCAAGATGGCCAAGTTCCCATCAGGGAAGCCAACGCAGCAAACTTCTTCAGGAGCCTGAGCTGTGTACCTTCTTCCCCTCTGGAGCCAGGAAGCCATGTTCAGAGTGAGGACCAGAGCTCCCCCAAAGTGAATCAAAGCCATTCTCAGTGCCAGTGAAGTCCTGAGCTCCTCACAGGATGAAAATAGCCAAGTTCATCAGGAAAGCCAGCATGAAAAGCTCATCCAAAACAACCAACAGCTCCTTACAGCTTCTATCAGCTCCTGACAGCCTCTCTTAGCTCCCAACAGCCTCGCTTCTCCAGTTCTGCCTCTTCTGCTGCTGGCAACAATCCCCAGGGGGGCCTCCCACACCCAGCACCATGCTTATTCAATTCAGCTGGGGGTTATAAGTTGGCCACCAGTTATCACTACTCTACAGAGATTTAACTAGTCTTACTTTGGGAATGTTCTAGATAATTTTTAATTTAGATATGAACAGTTACAGATTAATGTAAATTGATAATTGTGAATCTTTAAAGTTCATTCAGTATATTGCATACTCACAGTATTTCTTCATCCAATTTCTTTTCAGACCTATGTGAATATAATTAAACTCTTTCAATGAGGCTTTATGTATTTCTGTGAACAAATTTGTACTTTGAGTGTATTCTCTATATATTTCTCTTGCATGTTTTACTTTTGAATGCTATTATATATAATAAATTTCCTTTATTTTCATACTATTCATTGTTAAAGCATACAAATACAATTGATTGTTTTTTATATTGATCTTGTGTCCTAATACATTGCTGAACTGTTTTACTAATTATAGTAAAATACTGTACTAATAGTACACATGACAATGTAGTAATGGATACCTTAGGATTTTCTATAAGGGCATGTACTCTGCCGAAGGAGATCATCTGTCTGTCTGTCTGATACCTTTTCCGTCCTTTCCATCCCACCGTTCATATTTTTGAATATAAGATATGTCTCCTTGGACAACATATTGAATGGGTCTTATTTTTTGATGAATCCATTAAAATTGTTGCCTTTTTGCTGCTTAATATAATCTAATCTAGCAATTAGATTAGTGACAAATTTTTATTTCCATTAGTCATATTATTAATGTTTTTATACTGTAACTTTTTTGTTCTTCTATTACTGGTTTCCTTTACATGAAGTGAAGGTGTTAGTATAGTAATTCCTTTAATGATTTCTTTCACTACAGTTTCTCAATCCTTTCCTTCCGCCTCTCTCTGAGGGCTAACTTTGAAGTCTCATTGAAATCTACTGACTTAATTTCAAAGAGGTGTAAGTGCCATCCCTACACAGATATATTTTGTTTTCCCGATTCTGCTGTTCTATCGTAAACACTGCAAGTGTGTATCATTGTCGTAACTTCGCTTTCCGTACTTGTAGATCTTATCAAAGAGGCTGAGCGAGGAAGACAGTGCGCCCTGGTAGGGTTCACTCCGCCACTCTTTTTCCGGACACTTCTTATCTTCTTCCTCTTCCGGGCAGGCTCCTTGTGATCCCACGCCATTTCCTTAGTCAAATTCAGCTTTTCACAGAGTACAAAGATCTCTGAGAAGGTGAGTTTGTCACACAGCTTCCGCAGTTCCCCGCTGTCATTTTTCTTTGTAACCTGACATTTTTTATTTCGTTTCATAATCTCACCTGTTTTCATTTCATACTTATATGGACGCTATTCACAATACTTGGTGACCCACATTGCCATATAAGGGAAGCTTAATTCATCCTACAGACAGAAGTCAAAACAATGTTTTCAAAAGGAAAAAAATCATATGCTTAGACCCTTTTAATTGTTTGACCAATTTTGCATGTCTGTATCTGTGTTCATGAATATACACTTCAAAGTTATCAATAGGTAAAGCAACAACCATTGTTGAGTCCCTGTCACCTTGTCTGTATATCAGTTTTGATTGTACTATTTCTTATGCTACTTTGTGTCTGTTTGTTAATATGTTTTTGTTCTTTTATTTTAAAAATAATAATAATAAAAAACTATCATTCCAGTGATCGTAGGGTTAAAATAAAGCCCGCAAACCAGTTGAGCCAGGCCCTGCACGTGTCTCTGCATACATGGTAGCTTCAGCCTGGGCTACATAATGTTTGCCCGAATTATAGTTTCAGTGCCGTCAAAGGGTCTTTCTACCTGACTTAGTCTCCTCTCCCTCCCATGTTCTTCCGGCTTCTCTGCACTTAATTTGTACTTTCCTTCAGATCCCGGTTGAAGCGTCATTTTCTCAAAAGAGCCTTCTCCCTTACTTCTGCCTTTCCTCTTCCACATAGCCGCTTAACTTTCTCCTCATCTACCCAGTCAGACTCGCACACTTCAAAGTTACAGGGACGTGAATGGCACTATGTGCTTCATATCTGCTTCTCTAGACTGTCACATTCCAAAGAAGGCAATGTATCTATTTTTAGACCTCACTGTTGCCCCCAACACCCGAAGCAAAGTCAATACTTAACATGTAACAGGATGTGCACGCTGAATATCCCGAAACTATATGGGCTACTTCTAATGCAAAAACTGTGCCTTTTGTTTTTCCAATCAGAAAGAATTCTGTTATTAAGCAGACCAGAAATAATACCAGAACCAGCTTGTTCTCTGAAGTGAGGAATTTATATTTCCTGCATCATGACCACACACCAGTCTTTTCTACGCTACACCCTTGATTCTTTATCCTGAGTCATATTTCCATGTGAGTGTGTAACTATAGCGGAATGCTCAACTTCTAACATTTATCATGTATGGTGGCTGCTCAGAACAATGTGAGCTTATCTCCATCAAAGGTTTAGCTGAGGTCAGGTGCTCTGCATACTCTCAACTCACCCAGAAATATAAATATGTGTTCAGTATTGATAACTAATCAAACAGCTTTAATACCATCAGACAGGCTGGGCAAAAGCTTCAAAGAAGAAATCTCTTCTGTTTGCTCAAGTGAAACATCTCTCAAGCAAGAAATAGAAGTTCGGACGAGATCAGTAAACAGAGAAGGATGTTGGAGAATCTGGGTCTGTATGTGGAATTAGTCAAGAGTTCTGCAAAAACACAGTCTATATTTGCGCATTAGCGTGTGTGTTAGAATGTCCTTCTATAAGCAATTGGCATGCTGGGGAGCCTGAGAATAACAACATTGACAGCATAAGTCCATCACACTGAGAAACCTCCGAATTGGGAAGAGAGGCAGACACAATGGCCTCCAGTCTGAGGCCAAAGTCCCCAGGGTTGCTGCAAGGCCACTGGCAGCAGTCCCAGAATCCAAAGGGGTTAACACTCAAGGGAAACATCAGAAGAAACGCACCTTAATGCCGATGGAAGACCAACATAGACAATTTCTTTCTTCTTTTTCTTTCCTGTTCTATTCAGCCCCCAGCTGGTTGGCTGTCACCTGCCCAACCTGAGGAAAGGCCTTCCCAAGCCACTTGACTGACATACATGTCAATCTCCTTTGAAAATAACCCCAAATATGCCTAGAGGTAATGCCTCACCAGTACCCCAAGCGTCCCTCAAGTCAGTCAACTTTGGCACCCAAAAATTAACCTTCAACATGGCTAAAAGTATGGGAAATATGGCTAAGCAAGTGTCTACCTGCACTTGCAGTTCTGCCGGCTGATAGCACAGTATGTCCACAGGCATGCACTTACAAATGAAGGAGACAGCAAAACCAAAAGTGAGTTCAGATTCAGAGCTCTGGGGATATTTTACTGGAACAGTTTGGGATAGCAATGAACTTAGAAGTTCAGCTTTATAACTTCATGAAAGAGCTTCTTTACGGGGGTCAGAAGGATATTTGGGAAGAAACTGGGTGTGAGGTTAGAAAAGAGCCTCAGGAAATGAATCAAAGGTTGGAGATGAGCAGCTACATGTGCAGGTCAGCAAGAGAGCAGCTGGACTCTGTTCATGCTCCTGCGACACAGACCCATCTTCATCCCACAGAGCATCGAGAGAATTTTTGAAGCTCAACTTAATAGACAGAGAACATTTATTTTGCCTTTCCTTTATTCATCGACTTCCCTCTGTTCAGAGTACCATCACACCCTCCCCAGTGATTCCAGCGGTCATCAATTCAGAGTATCTTTAGCCTCTTTAGTTGGTTCCATTTTGAGCTTTCTGATGCTTTCATAGGTCTTTGTTTTTGAGGGAGTACGTGGCTACACTGTGGATGGCAAACTAGCAGCTAATGCTGCAGAGTGAATTGCCTTTTCCTGGGGACTTCTTAGTCTGGAACATCTACTTATGGCTGCTTGAGCAGAAAGAAGATATCGATAAGCAATCACTGGCGGTATGGAAGGGCAGCTGGGGGAGACAGGCAGCAGTAAAACCGAGCTAGAAGCAGCATTTCCACAATTGTGAAACACAATAAAATGATTCTCAGTTTTTCTGAGATTTATGACTCCCTGGAAAATCATACAGGAGAATGGTGGTAGGAAACCCATGGGCATCTGTAGATCTGTTGGCTTAGACTTACTGCTGAATTGCTTTCAATGTACAGCCAGCACTAAAAAAAAGCAGATCTATTCTTTAAAAAGTGGCAGATTGTTCACATTTCAGTAGCTGCTTGAATTGGGAAAATTTTGACTCATAATATCTGAAGAAAAGAAATGAATACATTAGCTGCAACAATAATTTCATTAGTGTTATTTTAAAAAAATCGTGCCCAGCGACATGAGGAGATATTATCCAAGCAAAGCTTGGTATTTTTGCCACACTGGTGAATTTGCAATTGACAAAACAGTCTCCATCACATGGCAGGCACGAGGAGAGAAAGCACTGATTCAAAATGCAAAAGCCCTGCCTGCCCTGGCACAAATGCTTCATCAGGACGGACCAGGTTGGATCCCAGCAGAGGCCTCTTTGCCAGAGCCTGGATCTTCATAATGCGAGTGATTCTTTCTCCTTGTAATTACTGGTGATGTTGCTGGGTGAGCTGAAGACACACTGAATAGGACGGTATTAGGGCTCTCCACTGCAGGCCATGTGCGACAGCAGCCTTGCTATTTACATCACCATAGACCTCAACTGCAGTTTTTGGATCAGTGCTCCTTGCTCCCACGTGCACTGTTACCCATTCCCTCTTGAGCTGCTTTGTGTGCTCTCCGTGCACATTGTCCTGTGCTCTGCGCTGTTGGTTGGAAATGGTGACGGCGAATGCTGCCCCTCTACCGACACGTTTCCTTCCAGGCAATGACCATGCGTCATGAACGAAATTACTGCCCTATGATTTTATGCATTTCTTACCTTAGGAATGACTTAGCCTATTGAATATGTACAGTTACTTGGTATTTAACCTAGAAAAGCATTGTTAGTTCAGAAAATCCTCTGTTGTAGATCTATCCATGATCACAGTCCTATGGTTACCAGAGACAGTTAATCCATGCAGGGAACATGTCACTGGCACATTCATTTTTTTAAACCTTTTCCTCTAGCAAAGCATTTTTCCTTGTAGGATCTGCAAAAGACGTGAAACTAGAAATTCCATTTGACCCAGCTATTCCCCTTTGAGGTATCTTCCCAAACATTTAAAGATGTAGTGATGCACGCATACCCATGTTTGTACCAGCACAATTCATAATACCTGAGCCTCGGAGGCAACCTGTATGTCAATTAGCAGGTGAATGGACAAAGACAATGTGAACTTAAGCACAACAAAGCACTATTCTGCCATAAAATGAGAGAGGGTGAGTCATCTGTAGGAAAATAGATGCGCCTTGAGAACATCATATGAAGTGAAATAAATATTAGATATTGCATGGTTTGTTTTATAGGAGAAACTAAAAGTATAAATAAAGAAAAAAGGGAAAGCTATATAGTAGAAAATAGTGAGGTAGATCTTTCTCAGGGGAAAGGGGAGCAGGAGATGGAGTGGGGCATAGGAGAAAAGGAATTACAACGCGTTACGTACACGTGCCAACTCTGCACAAAGAATACAGGTGTCACATACTGGAAACATACACAAACAGGGGTTGAGGGATGCGCAGCTGTGGAGCCAGCTAACAAATATGGGGATAAAAAGACCAAAGCCCATCGAGCGCACGCACCAGCCACCCGCAGCAAATGTCACGTACCACAAGCAGATACTAATTACACAATACAGAAAATAAAATACAAAATTGCTTTACAAACCATTTCCTTGAAATCAGAAATGTTTTTGATATTTGCTATTTAAATTATTTCAACTTTTAAAATGTCTGCTCTCTGAAAAGTTCTGCCTATAAAGACAGCCCTTTATGTTTTTAGTGAACTTTGTTCTTTTCAACAACTTGCCTACTTCTTATGACCATGTTCTTTTTTCTTGATCTCTCTCAATTACTTCTCTAAACTCCTATCCTAGTTTTCTCCATCTAGCTACATGTGAGAGTTGAAGAGTTACTTTGAATTAACTCACCGAGGTTAAAAAGCTATTTGACCCTGTTTTTAAAGTTTTTTGAAGACTTATTCTAAGAATTGGAAAAGTAAATTGCTCTTCTCACTGAACAGAAGTGTGCTTAATGCTAACCTCTGGTCCCTTGAAGACTGAGTAGGTTCAAACTTCATTCCATATCCTCTTCTCAACCCAAATTGTTACCGAGACTACTGATACCTTCAGATCTGTAGCTTTCTATAAAATGCCACCAATCTCTTTAGCATTTATGCTGTTGGAGGAGAAATACTAGAGTGTCCTACTGATCTGTTACAGGAGATCAGGGTATGAGAGAGCAACATCCACTATGACCTCTTGTCATTTCTTCAGAATTAATGTAAAGAGTAAATTGCAGCATTAATTTACTAGTTAATTAGTAATTACCAGTTGATTTAAGATACCATAAAATTTCAGTGACATTGCTCGAAACCACTTAAACAAATTCAAGTAAGAAGGACAAAGGAAAATAACGGAGACTAGTGCAATTTTTAAAAAATCCTCCTAAAAAGTGAAGGACATAATGATAGATGTTCTGATTGGTTTGCACAGGAGGAGTCTAGGAATTTTCAGGTCCATGCATGCGGGTTTATTCCTCCTTTTCTTGCATTTGAATGAAAATAATACCAAACAGGCTGTTTAAAAATCACACAAAACAAATCTTCTGCCAAAGAGATGACTGAATTGCGTAATATTTTTATTTAAACAGAAACAAAAATAAAACTCTAGTACTAAGCTAACTATAATTTAATAAAATAAGACATCAGAGTCACTGTCAGAAAAAGATAATACCGCATGGTATTTCTGTTACTCTCTTGAAGATTGTGATCCAAGTGGTAACACTGCACAGACCCTTTGGGTTTCCCTGAAGGGACAGTGAGACCTTCTCTGAGTTGGGTTTATTCAGTATAAAGTTTGCTTTTCCAAGCTGCTTTCAAAGGCAGACAGATGCAGCTATGTCGGTAAAGATGCTGAGTTCAAGTTGTGCACCAGAATCTCTCCTCCACATTAGCTGATGGATAGAACCGCAAATCTCAATTGCCACAATGCAGAACAAAAACTGAAGTAATGAAACCAACCAATCAGACTAAGAAACCAACAAAAGAGGGAAAGAAATAGAATATTCTGTAAGCAAATGACTGTTAAACATTTTCACACTTCCTGGTAAGTAATACTGAAGAATTTTCAAAGTTTCCAACTATGGAAAGACTTAAACTGCCTGGACATCCACTATTGTCCTTCATTCAACTGAGGCATAAGGTGATGAGCAATGACATTCAGGTGGAGATTATACAAATTAGAGAAAAATTAATAGTCTTTCTTGTAAGTAACTATATTAGGGGTACTTGAATAATTATCAGATGAAACCAAAACTTAGAAAGTATCACTCCATGAAGTTTTAAGTCTTCCAATTTTGAAAAGTGAATCTTGGTGCATAATAGGTAAGAGAAATTATAGAAATTATTTAGAAGAAGCAGAAATTATACTGAAAAATTAATTGATTTCAGCTCTTGTGTGAACTTTCTCCTTCCACAGAAAACTTTTGAAGATAGAACAAAAATAATCATCTGTAAGCTATAGCCTAAGGATGAAAACAAACAAGTGTCATACATAGTTGTAAATATTAAACACTCAAAATGTCACAGTGTTGTCCCAGAATAAGCAGAAGTTTTGAAATGATGCAAGTGTGCCAAAATGAAAAGAAATGGCTTTATTTCTCTGTAAATGAGATACATATAGAAATAAACTCAGTAAAAAAGGCAGAAAGAAGTAAAGGAAAGGACAAAGGAAGGAAGGAAGGAAGGAAGGAAGGAAGGAAGGAAGGAAGGTAAGAAAGAAGAAAGGAAGGGAGGAAAGAAAGGCAAGAAGGGGAGAGGAAAGGAGAATATATGGACCAATGAAAAGACAAAAATATTAGAGCAGTCAAAACCTTATTAAACATTGCAAATAAAATAAAGAAGAGTTACTAGTATCTCTAGGGACATGATCCAATAATGAAAATAGACACTGTTTATACAGAAAGAATATTTTCCTGAAGATGTAAGTTTTCTTCTTACAAAATACAACATATTGCAGAAATATTTTTCAGGCATTTAAACTATGTACAAGAGGACAATATCAATCAGAAATAAGAACTCTTCCTAGCAACTGTTATAGAGATAGACAATACAGAAATATTCGTGCAGATGCTAAATGGTTATAAATTTATATGGAGTACGTCTATGCACGGTACAGTTCACTAATGAAAGAGTGAATATTGTTATCCTCTTCAGTTTTTCTGTTCTGACTTCAAATTGTTTCTCTATTTTCTCCACAGTATTCAATACTATACTGTGCCTGGTATGACCAAGAATGCACGACTGGGTTATGTGTGAGAAATTTGAGAGTGACAAATTTGTTTCATTCCATAATCCAACAAGCAAGAGCGGACAAAGGTATAGAACAAATAAAAATGTCAGGAAGCAGACACGACTTCTGTTACCTCCCTGGACTTTCTAGATCTTGCGATAATGTCCCCTCCACAGAACAATCTCAGTAGGTCACACGGTCGAGTTATCTGGTCTCATGTCCATATATGCCATATCGTTTAATACGATCTCTCCATCATCTCTGATGCACGTGTTCTAATTTCCATTGCTGTCTATGGTTACAATTCATTCTCTTCATTTCCCCAAATGCTGGATTTTATTTACCTGGATTTTCATTCTATTAATTCCACCAGCATGTCGCTAACCCTCATTCCCCAAATGCTTTTTCTGTCTGTGCTAATTGGACTACATTGCATGCGTCCTCCTTAGAGTCGCTTCCTCCATTTCCGCTGACGCTCTGGCCCCACTGACACTTGGCTGCACCCATCTGCAGGAGTCAGAGGCTTTGACGTATCCAACCCTGCCTCCTTCCTTCTGGTTCCAGTTAGCCGAATGTGGCTGTAAACACACACACAAACACAATCATGTAGGCTTAAAATTCACAATATGTGACTCAGACGCGCCTTGAAGCCTTCTCAGAGATCATTTTCCACCTCCCTCGTCCACTCACTCCCATTCCAACGTGCAGACACCTCCTTCTAACGGACTCGCTTTTAAACGATAATAGAGCCCTACGTCAGGGAGAAAATGACAAGGAATACAAAAAGCAACGAGCCTTCCATCTTTTCCGAAACACCTACTTCCGGCATTCATTTTTCCATGGTTACTATTTTATCATGGATGAACTTCTGATCCTTTCCCTCAGCCCAATTTACCACCATTTCTACCTCCGTGGATAGGTAGATTCTACTCCACTGATGACTCTCTAGAGCACACACGCGTGCATTTCTCTCTGCCATCTGTAAGCAGGTCCTCTTGTGAGTCCTCCAGTTCTGGCACATCGTGTTTAACCCTTTTTGTAAAAAAAGTTTAAAAAACAAACATCCATTCATACTCTCCCCGACTTTCTCCCTCTTGAACAGTTTCCACCAGGATTTTCCTGCGCCGACTCTGCTGCCGCTGTGGGCGGTGTCAGCAGACATCCCCGGGCCGTCTCGGTGCTGCGGAGCGCTGATAAACGTGCGCTGCTTCTGTTCCTGTCTGGCACTGTTACTCCTCTCTTCCCACCTCGCTGGTAGTTCTTTCCGGTTCCCCTTTGCTGGGTGCTGTGCTCATCTGTGGCCACCTTAGTGTTGAAGGACTCTAGTCTTCAGCCCTTTTTTCTTCTTGATGTTGTTTCCCACAATGGATACAATGTTTTGAAAAATATTCCCAGAGCAATGAAAGCCACATACACGATTTGGTGGCTATGTACAGCTATCCTTTAATCAAGCCAAATAATTGAAAATTCCATTTTCTTGAATGAGCTTTTGATAAATGAGGTATCTGGTGAATGAGATGCCTAGTAGTAGTAACAACATGGCACTGGGAGAAAGAATAAATAAATATTCTGGACAGATTTTAACGCCATAAGATTTAAAGACTTTGAAGTGAATCAATCAGGCATGTCATCTGCTGATGACTGTGGGCCAGAGCTTGGTTACTGTATGAAGAAACAGCCCTCCATCCACCCCTCCCTGACGCAGTGTAAATAACACCGAGGACGCAACCGCATTGCAGGAAAGGCCAAATCGTGGGAGTTCTGACACTTAGAAGAGCTCAGATTACTCTTATGTTTTGCAATGCAAATTTTCTGAAATTTCTGCATGGACTGTTCAGAAATTTTAAAAAAACACAGTTATCTTTTTAAAAGTCTAACATTTGGGTCGTTGTGAAGGCAATTTAAAACTTTAGTGAGTTTATGTTTGTTTTTTTTTTTTCCCTCTGACAGTTGGTTTAAAAGTGGGCTTTCTTTTTCTCAGGTGGGAAAATTTTAATGTCATGTGGTAGATCAGTTGCCATAGTAGCTATACCGCCTATTTTTAAAAAAATAACAGTTTGAACTGGCTCTAAAACCTGACCCAAAGCCAGGCCTGCTGAAGAGTAAATTTTCACTTCTCAAGGCTCAGTGCTTAAAATTCTTCCCCTCTTCCTCTCACCTCACCTCCAAAGGCTCATTGGACATTTGTTTGCCAATGCTCCTATCCCATCCTCTTGCCAAGCTGTGTGACACTCAGTCTGCTTGTAATGGCCATTTAGCTAAAGATGAAGGAAAGTGTATTTTTTTCCAGTTAAATTCTGTTGGTAGTAAAAGTAGATGAGTATTCTTTCTCAGAAACCTATTAACCCTCTTGATTTTGTTTAAACTGTCAACCTCAACTCCACGTTTCCCAGAGAACTCTGATCGTAAAATGTTCAAACACTACTCAATCTGTAGAGCGGTCATTTGAACAAATGTGAGGGTTAAAACGGAGTTGAATTCACCTTGGTTTTAGTAAAAATTGTGATACTCAAAAGTAGTTTGTTGTGCCAAATCTCTAGCGTGGGAGCAATTAGTCTCTCACTTTAGTCAGTTTGATGCAAGTTCAATAGAGAAACACAGCATCCTCTCCACTATTTCTTTTATAGCTACTTAGAAAATAAACCGTGAAGTATTTAGCAATATGCTACCTTAATTTCTTAATTTATTAAGAAATTAATTTTGATTTGCATTGAGGTGTAAATATGTATCAATATCATAAGTCTATATTTAAAAATTATAAATGGATGATGTAGTGGAATCTAAAGGTAACATATATCATTAATATGAGGGTTTGGATGTGCATCCACAGCCCTTCAAAATATGTATTACATAATATATGTAAAATTAATTTTTAGTAGCAATAATTATGTAACAGTGATACAGAAGTCAAGCTGATGCTATATTTTCACATATATACACTTAGAAGAGTTTAATTTTAAATATTATTACATAGGTCTTGAATATAGTATCTCTATGAGAAGACATAGAAAATCAGTAACATGTAACATAGCAGTCTTCATTATGTATATGTCTATTGTATAAATCATATATTTCTAGCCTTTCTGTAAAAAGAAATACATTTTGTTCAGAAAAATTCTTCATAAGATTCCTCTTTCCATTAAAGTATTGAAGATTGTGAATTGACCCAGGATAACTAGAACACTGTCAGGAAGACTCAGAGTCACTAAAATGTTGAGGGCTTCTTTTGCTACAGAAAGTCCTTCCATGTTTCAAATCAATAAGTCCTATCTTTATGTCATAAATGTCCCTCTCCTCCCACTGCTGGTTCTGGTACCTGGACACTTGGCCATCCAGGGCTGTGAAGATTCTGGAGCATCCAGAGTAGAGTAGAAATCCACTCACAGAGCCAATATTGAGCTTCCAAAAGTAGCACAGAGTGGAAAAAAGAACCATTCTTGCATCGTGATAGCAAGACATCCGGAGAAACAGAATTGATAGGATGCACACAGCACACCCTTACATACAAAACTACCCAATGTTTAGTTGCGGGGGCATTTTTTGAGATCTACCTTATTAGGCAATTTCATTGTTTTGTGAGCATCATAGAGTGTATTTATTTACATAAACCTTGATGGCACAGCCTTTTATATACAAGGCTACAGGCTATGAAAGTGTACATAGGAGATGTGATTGAAAAATATGGTAAAAGACACAGTGACACAAATCCCCACTAAAGTGCACCCTGTTGCTTTTAACACTGATAGCATTGTTCATCTGACATTGTGACGCAGTTCTGGAAGTCTGTAATTGTGCCTTGATGTCTTGGACTGACTCTGAAACATTTTGCCTCATGGTTATTTTGTCTTTGGGGATGGTCAGAAATCACATGGTGCCAGGTCCAGTATAAAGTGATGAAGATGCACTGATGTTTTACATGCCTGTCTTTCCATTTGATGGTGCTCACTATCCATGTTGATGGTACTTTTGACCATATCTGGGAAAGACGTTTATAGAAGAGAGCTTCCAAAACTGCTTAAGAAAGTGGCAAGAGTTATGCCATAGTGTGCTCAAAGTGAGAGGAGTATTTTGAGGGAGATTACTGAAGTGAACCATTTATTGAAATATTTTTAAAATTTAAACACCATATAGGCAGTCCAATCACACCTCATAAATATATGCTATTGCTCCTAAGGCTATAAAGAGAAAAACCACACAAATTTGCAGGTAAGCAAGCTGAAGACCCAGCAAGAGCCAAAGTCCCCATCTGAAGGCTGCCAGACAGGAAGCACCCCCTTTTCCCGGGGAGGACAACCTTCCTACCTGAGGCTCCCACGGACAGGAGGAGACCCATTAGGGTAAGGAGGACAACTTGCTCTCATCAGGACACTGATGACAGTATTTATCCTACCTTGGCCCCTGCACAGAAGCATCCAGAATGATATTCAACCAAATATCTGGCTACCTGTGGCCTAGTTGATTCATAAAATTAATCACACTTAGGTTCTCTTAAAGCCCACTACTCACTAGCAACTAAACCTTGTCAATCACTTAAATTTTGTGGACCTCATTCCATCATTGAAAAGGAACAGAATAACAAATAATAATTTAAGACTAATCAGTTGCAAAATATTATATTATCAGGCAGATGCAGCTATTTGAGCAGTATAGACTTCAAATAACATTCCATGGAATGAAATAAATATGAAATTTTGTAGCATAAGACCTGTCAAAAATATTTCTTTTCATTATGTTGGGAATGCAAGTGCATTTTTCTCTTACTGATCTTTAACTGTGTTTCAATTTGTGTAATATGAAGAAGCATTTAAATAAATTATTGCAAATAGGACCAAGGACACCTTTGGGATATTTGTACTGGTATAAATGAAAAGTTCAGCAAAATGAATGTATTTACACTCGAACTCTCAGAGTGTGTGAGCTTCTATTTGTCCATCTCCTCTCTCTTGCAGAGAATCCTATTATCAGTGGAGCTCCTAGGAACTGACACA
Source organism: Dinomys branickii (assembly GCA_004027595.1). Lineage (NCBI taxonomy): Eukaryota > Metazoa > Chordata > Mammalia > Rodentia > Dinomyidae > Dinomys > Dinomys branickii. Next base: position 8,187 of record PVLD010002747.1, on the reverse strand, counting down.
TTTATAAAATCCTGAGACACAGAAAGACTTGCAAATTAGATGTTTTAATGTAGCGACAATAACAGTGAAATGTCCTTGAGGTGGTATGGCAGATAATGGGCACCCAGCACTGCGTTCGCGTCTGGGATGAAGTGGCTGTGGATGTGTACATTTAAATGAGAGTCATTGCTGCATCCCTGGAGATGTGTTCATAATCACACATTCAAACCATATTTGCTCTTAGTGGGAACTGAAGGATCATTCAGAAATCTGCCTAAGCTAGACCTGAGCTTTGGCTGCACTACTTGCCTCACTGGTTTCAGATCACTGTAAAGATTTCTTGAGCTGGGGGAGGTGCTGGAGGCTGGGGACTTTTGAATGCGTTTGTGCTACTCTCATGTTTCCGCAGCCCTCTTTCTTATGCCCTATAAAAATGCTTGCTTATGTCCTTGCAGCTCTCCTCCTAGTAGGCATCACTGCTTTTTATTCCAAAGATGGCCATGGATGGCACCAGGTATAGTAGGTACCTCCGGCTTCCTTGGTCCAGCCATGCTCTCATGTCAGCTGTCTATGCCACCACTTGGGGATGATTTCTTTTCATGACCTGTGCTCCTTTGTCCTGTAGAAAGTTCTTCCTGTCCCTCATCCAGTTGGAGGAGATCACTCTGTATGTTTGTAGGAGGTTTTGGTTTCAATACTTGTTTGTGCCCCTTTGAATCTCCCCCAAGTTCAGAGGATTTTGTTACTGTATCTGAAACTTCTAGCAAATGAGGTCAGCGAGGCCTGTGATCTCACTAGTGGCACAAAAAGGTTAGTGTTCAGTGCCTTTTTCTCCTTAGGGAGAAAAATCTAAGTAGAGGGAATTTCCAAGAGTTCCCTTCTTAGGCGTTTGCACCTCCACAGCTGCCTGTGTGCAATCCCAGGTTCTATGCCTCTTTAGTGTGAGAATCCAGGAAAGTCCATAGAAATATACCTGGTGTGAAATTCTTGGTGTCTGAATTTCTCAGGGATTTTATTTTTATCATGCTAATCAACACTCATCCTTTTGCAATCCATTAATATTTTATGTTCTGACTCTTATATATATGATATTCTCTTCTCTTGCTAGCTACCTGAAAGACATTCAGCCCATGCAATTTCTCCTTGGGGAAGAGGCGCTTTTCTTCCATGGATTTCAAGAGGCTTAGATTGTCCCAAGACCTCGACTCTCTGAATGCGGTGATTTTACAGCTTATCCTACTTTTTCTCCTTGGTAGATTGGGATCAATACTCCTTCCATCTTCCTACATGTAAGGCAAAATGGAAACTGCCAGCTCTTTGCTATATTTTCAATCTTTTCTCCTAAATTGAATCTTACCCAACAAGATTTAAGATTTCTTTCACAGAAGGTGCACACACACACACACACACACACACACACACACATCTACACCATTTCTATTTCCTATTTATTTCTATCTGCTTCCAGTAGCCCAACTTTACTCACCTATTAGACCAGTGCATTGCTGTTGTTTCTGTCTCTACTATACTAACATAGAGGATTTTATTAATATCTCTTTTATGGTTAATTCTAATGGCCGCCGTTAGTCTTGAAGCAAAGACGGTCAGTCATTAGGACCGAGATTACTCACTCAAAATACTTGAATTTACAGAATGTTAGCAGAAAACATTTTTTGTAGGAAATAAGACAGTTCTTGAAGAATTAATGTTAATAGAGAAAGCAGGAAAACATGTAGACAACAGAGAAAATAGGATTTAAATGTAAGTGAATTTAAGTCCCAGTGGCTGGAGACGGAGTCACGGAAAGGAACATAGGTAAGGGCGAGACCGTCACATGGAGTGCAGCGTAGGCAGATCTGAAACAGCTCATGTATCTCTCATCCTGCTTTGAAATACTGCGTTTTTATGTTTTATAAAAATAAATAAAATAAAAATAAAATAACTCAGAAACAAGAATAATAACATGGCACACAAGAGCAACAATGTCTTGAGCCACTGGAATATAAGTAGAAAGTAATGTGAATGTTATAAGAGTAGTGATTTTGAGATTATATACAGATGATTATGACAAACCCGAGGGCATGGTGCAGGCAAACACAACCACATGCACAGGGGGTGTCTCAGACGGAAGGTTGGGGCCATTTATAGGAAGTGAATGATCACTGGAAGAAAGACAGAGGAAAATTGAGAAAACTTTTTAACCACTTACGCTAAGTCCTCAGTTTACAAACAAGTTTCTGGGAGATTGTGCATAATCCTAGAAAACTCCTACAAAATGAGTCTTATATACCTTATATACCTTATATACCTTTGTCACAAATATACAATGTACATTGCTTTCTGCTTCCTAGCAGTGCCCACCACAGTATCACCATTTCTCCTCTTGCTTCTGAACACGCTGGGCTCTTTCTGAGCACTGCAGTACTGTGCACTGCCACACTGGACAGTCAGCACATGACAGCGCAACTTCAGCAACGTCCAGCAGATGTGGAAACTGCCTCCGTGGTTTGTTTGTGTCTACACACGTGTGTAATACAAGGTCCACTTGTGTCTGTAAATGTTTGCAACTCCGGTGTCCATAAGTCAGGGTCTTACTGTATTTACAAATAGCACCTTAGACTATGGCAGAGAATGTTTACAGCCAGAGGACTGAAAAGCAAATCTAAGGAACATCACTCCTCTGTCTACAGAGAGAGGTTCTACCATGTGAGCCTAGATAGACCAATGGAGGGATGGATAGATAGACATACTACTATCAATAGCAAGCTGTATCCATAAAGGAAAGAGTTAATATTTCTCTTTGATAAACTCATGTGATTATAAAAACCTTATATGAAACCGCCTATAAAATGACATAACTTCACACTGCTCTGCCATTTTGTCCTTTTATGACTATGTGAAGACACGTGGAGGGCCTTTAAGTGTATCTCACGCTACCATGAACGTCAACTTTAAAAAACTCTGTGGGAATTAATATGGACTCACAGAGGTGTAAGCTTCAGATAGATGTGGTCTTTACTGAGTCCAATACTCATGACTCTCATAGGAAAGCCCACGCCCAATGCTGTTGTCTGGGTCTCCAGAATGATAGAGAAAATGACCCAAATTAATTAAAATCTCAAAATTATTCTACAATTTTATATAAAGAGGATCCTTTGCTCTAAACAAGTTGTGAATACAGATCTACTGAAAATTTGCTCTAAATTAACAAAAGAGGAAAGAGGACTCCATTTAGATTCAGAACTAAAATCATAAAACAAGGATGCCAATATGCCATGCCAACCTCACGGGAAGCTCTGCGACAGTTTGTCAGAGTCTAAGTGCCGTTGCTCTGTACTCAGTGGAGTAGCTAGGGGTGTGGTGGGCTGCCTGGTCGCATGTTTGGAGAGGCATTATTGGCCAAAAGGAAAATTACATTGTGGGGTTAATACCTCTTGCCTTTTCTTTATCTGCTATCCCATAAAACTCCATTTTATTGCTGAAAATTCTGTATAACTTCCTTAGAGTTTTCATTTGATTTAATCTTCCAAATCCTCGTTTTATGACTTTTAAATGACCTATTGACCTTTAAGTGTGTTGCTAGTTCTAAAATATAAACTTGTCTATGGATTTGACAATTTGGGATGCCTAACATTTAGCATAGGCTCTGGAAATGTGAATCTGTGGTGAAGACTGATTAAAATTGCATTTATGATATGAATTAACTTTAATTATCTTGTGATAAATGCTTAAATGTGTTTTTTTAATAAGTACCATATTTTATGGGGATGCAATTAAATTAATGCATTTTGTATAAAACTTTATTACTTAATATTATACTGTAGTTTGAATATCATTAAGTGGTCTTCAATGCACCATTTTTATTTAGGGTGTATAGTTTCATCTGTATACATACTAGAGTTTTCTTTGAACAACTTTATTTTAGACAGTTTTTACAAGTAATCTTGGCATTTGTATCTTTGTGTCTATTGTTCAATTTGCAACTTGAACAATCTTTTAATTTTTGCCCTGCAGTTTTCTTAAGGAGCAACTTTGGGTTTTCCTCAAGAGAGAATTGGGGTTGTGGTTAGAGTTAGGTTCATGCTGATGGGATTACTGTGGTTGTTCATTGTGCTGCTTAAATTACTGAAGATTCCAGCCATCTGAAGAAGTTGGAATTAATGTTGCATCTGTACTAGGGGCAAGGTCCTACTCGGCTGGTTATGATCTCTGCCCAGGGTAATACGTGAGACCTATAAGGTGAAAGAAACTCAGTCTAACTCCCAGAAAGCTCCTTGTAAAAAGCATTAATTAAACTGTGTCTCAAGGATTCCCATGGAAGAAAAATCCACAACTTCAACATAAGGGCCAGTGCGTCATCTTTGCAGTCCTTGTTCTTACTTTAAAAATACTGTCCATTAACTGTTCAAGAGAACACTTGATGAGCTACCAACCAGTTACTCACATGAATAAATGCAAGTATCTATGCTGAATCTATGATGTGTTTTAAAAATGCTAGCTCTGTGATAGTTCAGGAGAACAAACTTATCATTACTTGACCTTCTTTTGCTTTTATCAATGGAAAGACATTATGGTGAAGTTTTATGTATGAATCCTGTGAGCTTCGTAAGTATGTGCTTGTATCTCTTTTATCGGCATAAAACTTTGAATCATAAGTTGCTAAGCAGGCTGAAGGAGGACAAAACCCCATAAACTTAATGACAGCAGCAGTTCAATAGGACCCTTTTTTACTGCTTCTCATGGCCAAAAATGCCGATATTTACTCATCCTTAAAACTAATTCCCTCAGAGATCCGTAAAAAGGTAGACCTATAAAGTGGATGGTGTGCTTCATATATAGATGTCCTCCCAGAGTCCTATTTGCTCAGAAATGGGGTGTTAGAAGGTGACTGGATTATGGCGGCATTCTAGGCGACTTTGCCATCTGGAGGTCAGGGTCTGGGCAGAAGATCCAGGCACTGGGTACAGGACCCGGAAAGCTGCAGCTCCCTCTCTCCAGCCTCCCTTCACTCTCTCCTTCCTGGGCTGAGAAGCAAGCAGCTTTCTTTCCACCATGCTCCTTCTCCAGGATGTCTCTTCCTTGCCATTAGCTAGAATAAACTTGTATTTGAAATTGCAGGTGTTGAGTGTTGTGTCTCAGTCATCAGCAAAGTAACTGCGAGAGTATGTGAGGGAGTTCAATTCTTACTCTTACTAATGTAGCATTTAACGGTAAGAGATGCCAACTGCATGTGGAAGATCACACATTAGATGAATGATTGGCTTAAGCATAAAATAAAATCTTTGTTTCTTGATACATGTCCCCCACTTCACCCATAAAACTCTTTAAGAAATGTTCTTTTCCACCTGCCCTGGGCCTACGGAAAACTTGAATATATGTGCAGCCCTTTCTTTATAACACAGCTTCCCCAGCTGGATTAGAGCCTGATGCCTACTACCCTATTAACCCACCATGCTCGTGGCACTCTGAGCAAAATCCAGGTCTGGATCAGTGAAATTCAAGATCCTGTAAATCACATGGTCGGCTCTGAGAGCTCTGTTACTGGTATGCTCCCAGCTTGTGCCAATACTATTGATTTGGACCAAGCTTTAAGTAGTAAGGCGTAGGACAAATTTCCCATTCTGTTTGCCTAGCCCTGGAACATAACATTTGCTTATCATGGAACCCTTTCTGTTAGCATGTAAATGTGCATATAAAAAAGTAAATGTAAATAAAATCTCAAAGTAAGTACTTGGCAAGAGACAATCTTTCCTTAACTTGTTATATTTTTTAAAAATTCCTTACTGTTAAAGAAGACTTGGGAAAGGAGCCTCCTCAGTATGCTTGAATTGCAGTGTACTGGCTGCAGGAAAGGAAGGAAAGGAGTTAGTCTTGAGGTGCTCCAATGGACCACCCATCTTCTCGCTTCTCCTTGCACTTCATGTCTCACAGCCCATGGGGCAGAGAACGACACAACTGAACTTGTTCATCCTCTGTCCTGCTTGCTTGCTAGCCCCTTCTTCCTACAGCTGTTGTGACCAGGTGAAGTGGGTAATTAACTACATGGCACTCAACATCCTCAGCATCATCTTCGTAGAATTTCCTGACATAGAAACAGTGTCTAAGGGAGACAATGTCCTTCCTTTCAGTACTGACCTCTCTTCTTTCTGATTCAGCTCTTACAGAACCATCCAGGCTGCCAAAGCCCAACGAGGGGTGGGGGTCAAAACCAAGTACTAATGGTATGATACCGACCATGGGGTTAACTGCAGTTACAAGAAACAGTTAGAAGCATGCTTCTTGGGCTCAAGCTAGAGGTCAAAGTAGTGTGATCAGGGCAGAGGTGCATTTTTAGGCTTATGTCAGGATGCTGAGGAAACTTGATGAAAGCAGGATGCTCTTGTGGTCTCTAAGAGGCAAGTGGCATCCAGCGTGCTGTGAACTTCAGGCTGGGGTGTTTCCCACATTATAGTTCCTGCCTCAGGATGATCACAAGTTATTGCTCAGCCTGGACAATTTAGTGACTTAGCAAGGCCTTGTTGCAAAATAAAAAAAGTAAGGGCAGGGGATTCAGCTCAGTGCAGAGGCCCTGGGTTCAATCCCAAGTATTACAACAGAAACAAACAAACAAATGAAAATTTAGAGACCTCTTTTTTATCCTTTGGATAAAAGTGGGTATTTGTGTCACACAAATACATAAACTGCTGTCTAAAATAGCAACTTTAAAAATAAAATTCTTTATGCTGCTTGGTTAGATGTCCTTTTTCCTTCTAGAGATACTTAGTGTTTCCTGTCTTTGCTGATACTCTCTACATAGAACCAAGGACCCTGGCAACTGAAATAGCCCTGTTTTCAAAATCACACACACTTCACCCACAGCATGTATTACGCACAGTGCAAGCAGGAATAGTGTAATCATGTTACCTGACATTATCTCTTAGTGCTGTAACTTGAAATGCACTACTCCTCAGATGAGTTAATGTTAAAGTTCTAAATGGCCAAACCTCATGGCATTTCTTATTTAGCATCAAGTGCAGTGACACCTCAGTTCACAAACTTAGTTCATCCATTTTGCGGAAGATGGCAGTGCTCATCTTCATGCAGGGAAGATGGCCATGGTCTTGTTCCTCACCTGATGTGCATTTGCAAATGCAATCAAAATTTTGCCAAAAGCAAAATTCAGTTTACAAACTGAAATGTTCATTGACAGAAGAGTTCGTGAACTGAGATATTACTATGTATACCAATTTAAGAAAGTGTTAAAATATATGCTCAACAAATTGAAAACTAGAATCGTTTCTTTTCTTTAATAGTCATGTAATAACTGTAAACAGAAAGTAGAGGATAATTCAGAATAGTGTATATGGTCTTATTTAATATGCAAAAAAATTACAGTCTTTGTTTCTTTCTAATTAGTCTTGGTTTAGATATAAAGAGAAAATATGTAATGAGAGTCTATCCTAAGGTACTAGAAATGTCACAGGTTGTAGAGAAGTAACTGTTGCAGAAGTTTGAATGCTCTTACTTAGAATATGTAGGCAGTCAGAGTGCTGCAGCTGTACTTAAATTAAAATATGCAAAGCACTTCTCTCAGGCTTTGAAGGCTGTTTCATGACAGCAGCTCTCTCTAAAGCCTGTGGTATAAACACTGCATCATAAAGCATGGAGATTAAGAGAAATACAGAGATTTCTTGTGTAGAAAACTTTAAAAGATACACAGATAAAGGTTCAGCAGTTCTATTTGTATCTTAGAGTTTGACTTTAAAATTTTCTACTGCCTGGTCTCTGTCTTTGAAAAAATATAAATTATTGTTTATTTATTTATCTATTTATCTGTTTATTTGGCCTTAGCTTAGGAAACAAATGACAAGCAGATATCTTTCCGTCACTGTATGTATGTAACCTATGTTGATTTGCTTTTATCATTTGATTCCAGCCCACAATTCACTATTTATGTATTATATTTCTTTTGGATTCTACATTATTTATTGCCATGGTCTCAGTTTCTCAAAGAATACCTGAGAGAGCATTTTCTCGGATCCGGGGAAGATGGCGACCGGGTGAGCAGCAAGGGAGCGAACCTCCTTAATAAACACCACCAGCTCGAGACAGACTTGGTGAGCGTGAATGCCGGGACCTCGGCTGGGAAGTTTAAACTGGGCGTATTTCTCTGAGATGCCGGGGGAGATGTGGTAGGGCGGACCAGGCTGCCGGGGCGAGACGTGGGAA